>JAFIDM010031223.1:10649-26060 GCA_023159025.1 Thereuonema tuberculata | reverse complement strand
ACAAGCTTATTGTTGATATAATTCAAAAAGAAGGCTTGAAAAAGCAAAATGATTCCAATCTTGCGAAATATTGCCAATAAAGAAGAAGTATTTTGAAATGAAGTCTAATGTACCTGATTTTAAAGATTATGAAGAAATGAAGAAGTATCTAAGTTTCTTAAGAAATTATTGTTTATCACAAATATTTTAAAACATATTCAATCAAAATGTGTGATGAAAATAACCAAGAGTAAATCTTGACATACAGTACTGTAGAGCTTATTTTCTCCATTTTTACTTTTTCTATGTACATGTTTGTTTGTTTGTTTGTTTGTTTTTTTATTCTAGATAGTTTAACTTGGAATATGCCCGTTGTCTCTTCATTATTAACATAAATTAAATTAAAATAAAATAAAATAACAATTCTAGAAAGAAAGTATATAGTAATACCTCAAATAGAAATAGTAAACGAATCCAATCAATTAATCTTAGACTCAATTCAATAATTACGAACTGAAATAGGATTAAGTAGATGTAACCGTTCACAAAGATAATAGAAAAGAGAATGAAAACTTTGTAATTACAGTTTTTCAGAATTTGATTTATATAATTTAAAATTAAGAGATCCACGCTCACGTATTCATTAGTTTAGTAACTGAAAAGGTGTCGTTAACAAAAATGCTAGAAAATCATCAAGTAAATCAAACAGACAACAAAATGTTTTGAAAGTAGAATAATAATTCGTAGGATATTTCTATTGAATCTTCAACCTATTTTTCAAGACCAAGACCGAGTATTTTAAATAAAAAAAAAGCAATAAGGAAATGCAATTTAATATTTGCCACAGGAATCCCTAGCTTTTTGTTAAATACATTGCGCATTTGAAACCTAAACAGAACTGTTTTCAAGAAGTAAGAAGAAATATCGGAAAACATTTTTAAGAAAGAATAAAATAAAGAGTTGGTTTATTCTTTTACTTTAGTGTATTTTTACCTTGTGGTTTGTGACTAGTTTTGACAATTTTTGTTGAAGTGATGGAAATGCATCAATGCAAATGTTCTTTTCGTTATTGAAAAGAAAAAAGACCTTGATAACTATGTTTTTGTATCTAGACACAGAATATCCATCAACATTTTTGAAAAATCTTCTGAGATAATGAAACCCATTTTGATACTAAAAATTGAAAAAAAAAAAGTTAGCTTGTTGACTAATGGCTGTTTTCGACAGTAGAGCCAATTGTCGTAGACAAGCAGAAGGGTAGGTGATAAATGGTGTGGATAGAGGAGAAAAGGAGGGTCGATGGAAAAGGCAGCAGCTCTGTTGTAGGAGGGCACATGATCGATCCGGGCCATAGACAGCAGCCGGCGTTCTGACCAGATGAAGGTAATAATGGCTCCTGCTCTCTGCTACAATGTTATGGACAAATTGCGCTCGTATTGGCATCAAGCCAAAATAAATGGCGCCAATGCATTACACGTGCGTCCAAAGAAAAATATACTTTATTACAACCTAATATCAGCATCTCCGCGAAGATAAAGTGACAAAGAACAAGCCTACTCCTACACCCAAGACACTGCCTCACTTAAGCAATGGTCCTTTGAAAAGACATAGCTCAAGTGGAAACCAGCGGAGATAAACGGAATAAGGGTGTTAAGAAATCACAAAGTCTAGATAAATATGTTAAATATGTTGTGACTAAAAAGAAGTAGCACCTTTTTAATATTTCTGCTTCGGTTAAACGAGAAATCCTTTAACATTTTTAACTTAAATGGTGGCAATTTTAAAAATTAGCGAACATCACTGCGGGGATTTGAAAAGCAAAACTTATTCTGACAGTAGAAATTAAAAAAAATGTTTTCGATTTACACCTGATGAATTTAACATGTATTTTAAACATCTTCGAGGTGTTAGCCCACTGAAATAAGGAAACAATACGCAGTAAGTTCAATCAAAGTTCATCGAGACCCACTGTAATGCATCTTACAAAATGTACTGTTCACATGCCTTTAAGATACCATCAGCATTAAAGTCAGAGGATTTTTCTACTGTATTACTTGTCATTTCATGTTAAATTGTCATTCTTATTGCACTAATAAAACGCTGAGCTTTGAATAGAATCGCGCATACATAGCATTAAAAAAAAACTTTATTTATTTAGCAAATTAATAGCAAGATCGGAAAATATACGAGTTCCTAGCCCGATATGGTCTTTTTTGGATAACTCAGATGTATTGCGGGTTGGCCGCCACACACATGGTCATGTTAAAGCGAAAGTATAAATCCTCTTTATTCCCTATCGCGTGGGAATTTCCAAAAATCTGGCCGCATTCCTTGTCTACATCATAAAGGGAACCTCTGTGCAAAATTTCAGCTTTCTAGGTCCAAGGGCTGGGCGTTGATGAGTCAGTGAATGAGTGAGTGAGTCAGGACTTTTCTTTTTATGTATAGAGATTATATAAAGCTACAGCGTAGCATTAGTCACTTTTAAATACTTTATATATATTTGTTAAGATTAGAAGCATTTAAAAGTTACTTATGCTATGCTGTAGGATTATTAGTAATTACAAAATATTGTTTCGGTTTCAGAAGTAATGACGTTTTTGTTATGGCTTTTTCCAAGTTTTTAAAAATAAATAATTCCTTTAAAATTTATAGTTTTCAGTGTTGAAAATATGATTGTGCACTTCTACTTGGATTTCTAGGTGGGCATGCAAAATTTCACATCTCTAACTACTGTAGATTTTGAATAAAACTGTTCACAAAATGCGATCTAGTTGGGAATGGAGAGACTCAATTCGCTCTTCTAAATTATTTATATATTAGGATGAGAAAACAGACAGACTTAATTATGTTTGTATAATAAAGTAAAGATACCTTCGAAACTTAAAAAGCAAATTTCATCTGGAATTAATTATACACCCACAATATTCTATGAGTCTGTTGAATTTCCTGCTACTTATATTTAATGCATATTATTTTTCACTATTCATTTTATTACACTATTCTTTTTGTTAATTCAGTATTCATTAACTATTAAGGATTGCATAAGAGTGAATTAATTGTTTACTTAAAAAGATTCAGGAGATATTTAATCATTCATACTATATTTGGGGACTTTACATAATTTATATCCACTTTCGAAAGCACTAGAATCATCCATTAAATCTTAACGAACGTTTTAATGTTTTCTATTGTTGATACTCACAAGTTGTTGCTTTATTATGATCTTACATCCATTATTGGAAATTTTCAATGTTGTTCTATTTTATTGTCTGTATCGTTTCTCATCTTTTATATTCCAAACATGAAATGTTTTTTTTTTTATGATATTTTACAAAAAAAGAATCGTACAAATAGAAGGCGGTAGACGCTAAGAATGGTATTCAATGCAAAAGAGGTATGTACACAACCTCCAGTTTAACGTAGAGCACGTTCAATAGCTCCACAGATTTTTGTGCGGGAAAGAACTTCCTTCTGCACATTCGCCAGGATTGTGGGTGTCAAGCTCTCACAGGCAGCAACTATTCTATTTCCCAGATCATGGAGTCGTCGCTACATCCTTTTATGTGCACGATTCTTTTCTATAAAATGTCATTTCCTACTATTTGTGATGCTCTGCAACTTTCTCATTTATTTTTTTTCCGCATCTCAGTTTCCGAGATAGGATTACTAACTTTCACATTTTGCAGCTAGGGGTGCTACCGTCAGTCTCATACGATAGCGTATGGTCGCTTTCCTATAAAACACCTAATTTCCTTAAATCTAGCTATCTTCGTTCAAACGTTATTTAGGTGACATTCCTTTGCATCCCGTATATTTGTATATGATTTTTTGTTAGAACTCAAGAGGTGGAATATGGCGTTGAGGCAGCTTGGAACAGAGCCTCTTACTGTATCACCAGATTGTACTAAAAGGCTGTGAGTTAGCGTTTCATATGAAAGGTTGGGTTATACGAAAGTTTCCCTATTAGACATTGCCAGACTTTTATCCCATCTCCCCCCTCCAACTACAAAAAAGAGAAAGACATCTCAGAACTCATGAGATGAACTCGACTTACAAAATAACTTAAGATCTACGCGAAGGCAGCAAATCCGAACTGATGAAGCAATTCGCTTCAAAAAAAACCCCTTCAACACTTTACATATACACTTTACACTGTTTTACCTAATTTAACGTCTTTATCGAAACAGTAGAAGATTAATAGAAGCTGAAGCGTGAATAAGCAACTTCACTGATTACTTGGGATATACTTCAATCCAACACCAGCTTCCAAGCCTTGTAACTATTGCAAAAAAGCCTTGGGATTTTAGCCTTCCTCCCTAGCAAAGTGAGACATCAATCACTCTGCATCTGGTAATGTGTGTGTATGTGTATGTAAATACGTAGTTCCACCGAATTTCTTTGAACTCTTCAAGAAGAAGTTTATATATTTATAGACAAGAAACAATCTTACTTTCGTATTTCAATTTTTTCTTCATATTTCTTTGAAAATTAGGATGGCAAAACAAAAATCTCAAGCGTTAGAGCCGATTTCTATCCAAGTCTTATACAAACGATATTAATCCGCTTATTAATCTTCTTAATATCTGCGAGGCCATAATTTGTGATTAAAACAACTAAATTTAATTTGTTATGCAGATTTCTTTAAGCTTTTCAGCAAATGGAAAAAATCTCTACTGTGTATATTCAACAATATATTTAATTTCAAATTAAAAAGAAGACTTTTTGTTTGTTTAATTTCACGGGCTTAAAAGGGGAAAAAACAACTGAAAGTAGGCTTCAAGATCTTTTAAGGACCTTTTACTTTTTAATTCTTTACCTTCTCTTATCCCTATTATCTCCTAATTAATAAAAACTATATTATCTCTAGTTTACTTTCCTTTAACATATCTTCCTTGGAATATATTTTCCTATATATCTCTTTAAATTTTATTTATTTCATGAATTTTTTACTTGCATTCATTTCCTAACTGTAACACTCTCCTGACAAAACTTTAAAAAATTATTGAGTCTTTTTTTTTTCTAGCTGAGGCTAAGTCTTTATTCCGACTTAGTCTGCTCTCTTACAGCTGAAACCAGACAGAGACCAATTTACTTAGTTCTACATAGAGTCTCCCTTTTCTCCATTTCAGAACTTTACAACGGTGTTATCGGTTTCTGAATGCACATAAAAGTAAGTTCATCCTTCTAGTCAATGAGTTCCAGAGAAGAGAGTAAAGAGAAGAGAGTTTTTCCTCTATTAATATTGTGTTATTTACCTATTCTATATGTTTTAATCATGTATTCCAGTGTTATTTTCCGGTTCTTATTTATTTTAAATATAATTGATTTAGTCAACCGTTTGTACATTTCAATTTGTTAAATTCCTCAGCAATCAATTGTTCTTCCTTTTTAATTATTTAAATTGCTCCATTCATTTTCAGTCTGTAGAGTCTATTTTAAAAACCTGTGCAAATAAAGGCAGGTCTAGATTATTTGACCGTTGACTCGTTCTCGACACTGCAATGCACTAGATCCGTTGCTGCCTAGACATTCCAATGTTAAAACTGCGACGCCATTGATCTCTTGTCACATCTCGTGACAATATTTTTAAGTCTCTCTAATTTCAGTAACTAAAAATTGGACGAAAAACATAAGAAAGCTACATGACCACTAAAAAAAAAAAAACACTTTTTCGTTTAATTCAGTATTAATAAAAATAAAATAGACTCTGACTTATTTTATAGTTAATATCATATGTAATTAGGTTTTGATGAAGAAATACGGAAATTAGCTTTTGAATGTATCAGACAAGTAACAGAGCAGTTAGTAGTATGTTACAGTTGAAAAAGTTATTAATTCATTTATTGTTTCTTAGTTATGAAAATGAAACTACAGTAGAGCCCCGATTATCCGCGAGTGCCGCGAAAATTTTTTTTAATTACGAACCTCAAAAAAACAATTTTAATCCAAGCCAACAACAGGGAAAGTACAATAGGCCCTACAGTGCGAAGGTCGAAAATTACTGACAGATTTATTGTGCATCGTAATCCTATAGGCCTTCTCGGAATTTGTGGATGAGTGGCAGGAACTTGCTCTGCAAAAAGGTTTCTGCTGTACTGCACATATTTTAAAAGTTTTGCATACAGTAAAACCCCGATTATCCGAGCCCCGATTATCCGAGTTTCCGCTTTAACCGAGCTATCAAATATTTCTAGGATTTTTTTTCGCAAATTAATCTTTGTTTGTCTAGTCATATGACCCCCTACCTGGAATCAGGGAATGGTTTCGCACCAACAATCCTGGGTTATCCTTAAAAAAAATGCCGAAATATTGCTGCAGAAAAACGCCAAAGTGACGTAAAACAAAAAACAATTAAGGACTTTTTTAAGTAAAAGAACTCTTTAATTATCGTAACAATATGAATTGCATGTGGTGTATCTGTATAACTTTTATATTTGTTAAAATATACATTTAAACGTAGACGAGTTATTTTATTTACAATTTTCGGTTTAACCGAGTTTTTCGGTTATCCGAGTTAGTCTTGGTCCACATTAACTCGGATAATCGGGGCTCTACTGTATTATGTTTTTTGTATAATAAAACGTAGTTTTTAAGGTGAAATATTTTTTTTTTAGATGGGTTTTTTTTTTTTAATTACTAACATTAAACTTGTGCTGACAACTTTAAAAACTCAACAATTTTAAAGTTTGTGCCGTTTATTTACATAATGAATAAGGAATTTCTTTGATTTTGAAAGAAAGCAGTAAAGAAATTATTTGAAAGACTAATGAAAAGAAATATAAACGTACTTTAGTGTTCATGCATTATTACGTTTCAAGGAGTTTCATCGTTTTCTTGTAAAATTCGCAGTTTCTTTCTATGAATACTTTTTTGTCATCTTCGGCCAAAATTCTGCAGAAAAATCCATTCTAAAAACTCATTGTTCCTATTCCATAAATGTGCACATCATGTTTCAAGGAGATTCATTCACTATTTCAAAAGTTAATAGGGCAGGATAGATATAATAACACATTTAACAATCCTTGTAATAATAACACAGAGCTTAAAACAGCTAATAAATAAGAAAATGCGATGGGGTCATAACAGAACAGACCTTCGCCATCGAACGCTCGCCGTATTGACAAACGTGAAGAATGATGTAATACAACGCCAACACAAACACTCCAATGCGATCACGGATTAAGCCACACACAGCCAACAACAATATGTCTCAGGAGAATCCACTTCTCGGGCATCAACAGCAGAATATTTGAATCTGATGTTTCTTGTATAATAAACTCATTACGAATAATTTTTAAAACTCCAGTCCACTACCATCCACCGATATATCCCAATAGTTATTGGTGGAATTGAAAGCTTTTTATCTGACTATTTCAATAGATGATACAAATAAATCAAGTGCTTCCAATTTTCAAAATGTTAGAATAAATAAATCAAATACCAAATTTTACAAAGCTAGAACTGTTTAATTGTCTTTATTTACACTTAGAATATTTCAGGCGCAAATTTTTCCATAGAAACTACACGGAGAAGTTTCCATATATAAAAGACGAACGGTGTCTTGACCGCAAATAAGCATTTCTTGCCAAATTACAAGAAGATTGAACCACTGGATGAATAAACATTGAAACGTATAGCATCTATCCTTCTGTCAAATTTCAGCTTCTTAGGATATGTATTTTAGATTTATTTTGATCAGACAAACAATACGTATTTCGATTGAAACATGAATTCTCAATTTTTTTTCTCTAACTCTATTTTCTCTTCGATTCACAACATTAGATCAGTATTACTCAGCTTTTCATGAAACCTGTGATAAACATAGATTTTCATATATATTTAAATAAGGAGCGGTCGTAAAGAAGATATAAACACTTATCAATTTCTAGCTAAGAAATTCAAGCAACACGGCTTCAGCCATTTTTTTAGCATTTTTTTTCTCTTTATCTTCCGATAGGAGCTAAATACAATTTGTTCTCACTCGTACTAATGAAACTTTGCTATATAATTTACGAATACTAAACGACAAAACCTCCTATTTTAATTGGACCTATTTTCTGCCTTACTTTTTCCACTCGGTTCCCATTAGAGTGTTCTTGTCTAAGCCTACCACCATTGGCGCCTTTTATGGCATCATTTCTCCTGGGTAATTGCCGATTAATCTCTGCTTGTATAACAATGAGCATGATGCACGTGCCTTATCTCTCGTGCCTAAGTTGTTGTTCTCTGCCATTGCACATCGTAGCTATTATACTCTCAACCACAGGACGCTTTTTGTGAATCGAATACACATATGCTTGCGCTTTAGTATGCACCAGATAAAACTTGTTCAATTGTCAAGTTTTCGCTAAGTTGTTGGTTTTTATTGTTTGTTTTTTTCAGTTTTCGTCATTATTATCTTATGATTCCAACACAGTAAAAATCCAAGCGAAGAAGTTGAATAAAATGCAAAAAATTAAAAATTATAATAATTAGCAAAATGGTAAAAGTTTTCATTTAAATTTTCTACATAGAAAGACTTGAAAAGGCTGCGAGGCTTTTGTGAAAAAGATAAATTCATTGTATTCTGTCTCGTTCAACTTTTTCGTCTTTAATTGCCGGTAGTTATATGAATTTATTAATACCATAAGATTCCTAAGAGAATTATTTTTAAGGCATTAAACAATAAAAATTTGCTTTCGGCGATTTCGAATTAGTTCTTTAATTATGATTTGCAACAAACAACCAAACTAAATTAAATATCATGTTTATCACATTAAGAAAAATTTTACGTTAACTTTTCAACTTTACAATCCAAAATGCTTTCAATGATTTTTCTCATCAAATAAAGACATGTATTCCAATGCAAGTGATGATTTATTAACTTTGTTTCCCCCTTCGTTTAGCCCTTAGTAATGAACCAATGCCAACATTTCTTCAATCAAATTTCGTCAGTTAGTTAACTTGGCAGAAAAGGATATGAAAATCTTAATACTTTGTTTTTAAGTTTTTCGATGTAATTCCTGCCTGCACTACAGCGATTTAAAAATACTGGTTTTTAATTCAATCTTGAAACCATCTTTAAATCTTTGTAATATGTGGGACTTAAAACCAAGTAGTAAAAATTGTATTGCAGACAATGCTGTGTGATGAAAGAATCGCCAAAAAAGTAAAAATCGAGGATAAACTTTGGATAATTTAGTAAGCAAATAGATTTTTCAGGAACAAAACAGCTTACTGGGATTAGATGAATTTATGTCGGTTAACTGGATTCGAATGTCAGCACTCCATCTTGCTTCTTCAGAACGTCAAATGATTGTTTCTTGTGTCAGTGATTACTTCTTTTTGTCTTTATTAATTGAACACTGAATCTTATTCCTTATTAGATTCTCATCAGAACTTGACTTGAATATGCTACCGGTTGGTAGTTTCTCTCACTGGAATCAGTCTAGATTAGATTAGATTAATTGAAAGTGGGTGGCATGACTGCCGAACACGTCGACCTGAAAGATCTTTTGTACTATCCCTCCGAAAGAAGGACAGACGGAGAGAAAGACTGAGAAAGGATGGTGTGAGAAATGCAGGTGAAACGGGAGAACCCCGGGAAAACCTGCCCAGCGCGGATCACCACCATCAACGAAACCTACATGAGAGGATTCAGTCTAAACGGAACTTTCTCTTCCTTTGAATTGTATCTTTTAATTCACAACGGAACACACTTGTTCCTGGTCAAAATATCTTTGCTGGATTGGACAGAGGCACCAATTGTTCATATTTGGACACTTGATTTTACTTGAAATCTCCTGTAGTTTAAATATGAACACTAATTCTGTAGGCACCAATTGAATAGCTTAATCTTCATACTGGAATCTTATACCAGGACCCGACTGCCGTAACTAAACTTCGAGACATTTTTGCCTTGTCTCTGCTTAACGAAATTCTCCAGACTAGAAGTTCTCCAAACTTTCTGCAGTCAATAAACCAACGATCTTGCCTTAAGCAATCACTTTCACGAGATTGTACACTCATTGTGATTCCTATGTTAGCAAGTGCATCAACTGATTTCTTCACGATCTAACAATTGATTTCCTTTAAGATCTTTAAGATTTTAACACTGTAGAATTATTGGTGTGCATTGAAAACACTTGAATTTCAGATGTTATAGACTATCTTTACTTTGTATATCTCGAGTAGATTTTACTGAAATCTCCTGAAACTCAAATATGAACGAAGAAAAACGTAGCTCAGATAAGAAATGATTATTTTCTTCATTTTTTATTCAATGGTCTACAGCAGTGGTGCACAACTTTAGAAAGTGCGAGGGCCATTATTTTTTAATATAAAAGTTCAGATGGAGGACCGCAACATCCCATATCTTCCTAATTAATGATCTTATGTAACGTCATTTATAATAATTATTATTAATACATGTAATTTACCAAAATGTTTTACTAATTAATAACTTGACAGTCCATTTTTAATAAAAAGAATAAAAGTAATTTACATAAACTTCAAATTATCAAATAATGCGGAAGTTGTGTTTTCATACCAACATTCCAATAGCAGCAATGTTAATTTAATTTTCAGTTAAACACTTCTGGGCCGCGGGTTGTGCACCCTGGTCTACAGTATCACATTGCCATTGCAAATCCAGTGCAACTTAACCAGATAACGTTTCTTGCCTAACTTGAAAACTAGTCTAACTTGAAACCAATAAGATTATTTTTGCCTCTTCTGAGAAAAACATCTTTTAAGGCAGAGAGAACAACATAAAATTAAGTAAAGCGAAATAAATAAGTAAATAAATGAATAATTTTCTCATTCCAAGTTTACCAAAGCGAATCATTGATGGTTCTGTTTCAATTAATTGCCAATATCATTAAAGCTTCTATAAATGGATTCATTTCTTTCGCTTCCATACCTTAGAGAAACTTCCTCTGTTTGAATAAAAGGAAATTAGTGTTAGTTAAATGAGCTGTTAAATGAAAAATATTGTAGTATCTCTTGTATAAAGAGACCGAAATCCTGATGGACACGAAGCTATTTTGGAAAACAATTAATTTTTCAAATCTCCAGAGGATCACATTTAAACCATTTCAATTAATGTTATAGGAAAAATCTGCAATGACAAATGCTTTGGCGCTTTAACAGAGTGATTCACACAACATACTGGGCTTCGATCAGAGATTTTCAAACCATTTGTACAAATGCTATTTTACAATTTCTAGACTCTTCCACTTTAAAAAGTGAATTAATGTTACAATAAACAAATCAAAGACTATAGAACATCTGTATTACATCATTTAAAACTTTCACGTTCTCAGTTCGGAACCCTTACTAGTTCATGATCCTGTTGCTGTTACGCACTAATATATTATTTATATTAATTTCTGATACTTGTTTTTGAAACAGCTTTAAAATAAACTTTTAAAAATCAATGTTATGAGTAGCGTTTTGTAATTTCTATTACAATTCCGTTTTTTTGAGCTCTTTAACAATATCTTATCTTTATCGATGCTGACTTTGGTTTCTTAGTAATTAGTAAAACATTATGTAAGAATCACTAGACAGCTATTATTGGATGCTTCAACTTTGATTAAAAAGATACAAAACTAGTTTGGAGTTAACAATCATTGACAAATCGATGGATAATTGTGAACAACTTTATTGTGATCAAAAATTATATTGTAAATCAATGGTAGACAAATTTTTAATTCTAGAAGAACTTAAAGTTTACTTTCCTTAAAGTGAAAAATCTCACTTTTGAGTAGGAAAGGATTATAAAAGAAAAATTTCTGTACATCTGTAAATTGTAATACAAATAGTATCTTCACATTTTCCATTTTAAAATTAACTATATCCGTTAGTTTATTTAAGAATCCCAGAATCCTTTTACTTTTAACCATATCAAAGCATGATTATTACAGTATTAAAATATATTGTTAGACATAGGTTTTGCTTCTAGTACTTTTCTATTTGATTCGCTATGCTCAAATGGCTTTCAGAAAACTTTGGAAAGACAACTCCCGTTAAGACAACTTTGTGTTAAGTAATCTCTTCTTCATGCCACGTTTTTGGCTTATTTGGGGGGGGGGGACGACACCTAAAAAGGCACAGACTGATTTCATGAGTTTACTTTTCCCAATAATGTAGCTAAAAAAAAAAGTTTCATTTCTGATTTTTTAAAGAATGAATTTTGAATTCTTTAATATGCCTAAGAAGTTTCTGCAATTATGAATTCCTTACCAATCACAAATTTTACAGCCTTTGAATAGCCTAGTACTAATATTGTTAAAGTCGAGTTTCTGTTGTGATATGTTATCCATTTAATATTATCCGTGATATCCATTTTGTTATGATATTACCATAACAAATTGTACTGATATTTGTAAGTAGAATATTTAAGAAAAAGTTGAATAGTTAGCACTGGTTGAATTTCTTGATATCTTTAGTCCAATGACTTTCCAGTATCTTTGCCCACATTTCTTTCTAGCTGAGAGGTAGCAGCTAGTGTAACAACTGTACCGTAATACTGTACAGGTATCTAGAGAATGGAAGAAAATCATGTAGGATGAGTATAGATTTGTTCTACCATGAACCAGATTTAGATGTAATTAATGTTCTTAATTTTGAGTTAATATTAAACTCTGATAAGAACTTATTCAAGAATTTTGAGTATTTAAGGAAAGCTGAATTTTAAACTGTTTATAATACTAGTTGAATATATCAGAGATTCAATTTGTTGATTTGTTAATGTTAATTTGTTAAATCATGGTATGATTTAATCTATTACTATAGATTGATTTTTGATTTAGTTCGTGATTAAATGATTTGTACTGTTAGCTTTAATTTTTTTCCTCAAGTTTATCATCTGCTGATATATATTATAAATAACTGTAAGGTTTGAATAAATTTAATTTGTTGTAACCATTATAATTCCACAGTATCAGTTCAAGGATCTCATTTCAATTACATAATCGTTATCTCCTAACAATCTATAATAATGTGTTTCCTTAGCAAGCACATCGACTAAAGGCCGGAGACTAGATAATAAATTACCTACCAGTCTAATTAACATAAAATACATATTATTACTTTACTAAAAGCCATCAAATTACTTATTAAAGAAACAAATCATTATCCTTCTTTAATTCCAAAAAGGAAATATTTAGTTCTCAAATTCTGTCCCATAATCCAATCCCATTTCTTCTATTGTTTCAATTCTTTTTTTGGAGTCTATCCAACATTTTAACCATAAGAACGATTGTTTGTTATTCTTGGCTACTCGTCCAAATCTTGGGTGCGGATCTATTTTTTCTAATAAAAGTCTTAAATTCTACTTGGTTTTTGAAAAGTTTAATTTCAATTATCTTTCTGGCTGTATTACTTTGTAATCTTTTTTTAAGTTTTTCATTGCAAGTTTTTCTGTATTACACAAATCATTTTTCTGATAAACATATATCCTCTATCTGTCTTCACTCATCACTTGGCTATCAATAATACGATTGTGTTCGCTGCATTAAATACAGTCTCTTGCAAGCAATTAAACTTCTCAGAGGAAGGATTTGAGCTTTTTGAGAAGTTCAATGAGGCAGGATCGCAGTCTCTATCTGCTATGAAACGTCACTGCTTCAAAAAAAAAAAAAAAAAAAAAGCAGAGAAAGAAAGAATTTGGCACTGACTTGAAATCGAGTCATCCAATTCCTTCTCTCTTTTTTGTGTGCTTTTCTTATTAATTTAGAACATTCCAAACTCTTTCGAGAAATCAGCAGTGGTTCTTTTCAAAATATACTTATGAAAAACATTAGTTTTACCAAGTCTCTTCATAGCTTTAAGAGATTCAAACATATTACATACATTTCATTTATAGATTGTTTTCTTCACGGGAACTGACGAAAACAGTAGAACAGCAATCTTATCCCACAATTCAATGTTTTACTTAATGTGAAATGCTTTAATTTATCATAACAGAATTTTCAGTTCTTCTTTAACAACGACCGATCTATAATTACAGATTATTTAATTATTATATAGATATTATATATAAATTTCCTTTTCTAATTTGAAAATTCATTTCCTTATTAATATTGTAAGTCAGTGAAAATAAGACAAACAGGCATCAAAACAAAAAAGCATTTCGTATACAAGCACAAGCTATGTAGATCCTTGTTTGAGGGATTTCTCCCATTCCGGGGTGAGATTTGCTCGATATTTCGGTCCGGTGCCTCGGGCCTTCTTCAGGAGATATATATTATTTATATTAAGGTTGGCTGAAATCTAAAAACGTCCGTTGTTAGTTTCTCAGAAAGGTTGTTTTTGTGCTCTTCTTTCCGAGCCACGGTGGGCACACTGCTAGACTGTGCCCACCAGTCTAGTAGCAGTGTGCCCACCTTAATGCAATTAATATACATCTCCTGACGAAGGCCAGAGGCACCGGACCGAAATATCGAGCAAATCTCACTCCGGAGTGGGAAAATCCCTCAAATAAGGATCTAGAGAGTATCATGATAGAGTATCATGATAGGATCTACAGAGTTCTCCTCCTTCAGAACCAAACTATACAAGCACTTTTTTAGTTTCTTTGCACGACAAGAATAGGAATATAGCAAGACTACAAAATCATTTTTTCTAATACATTAAGTCGTCTTAACTTTTTAAAATATAAGATTGGAAATTAACAGTACTAAATACCCTGACCCCATTTTAATTGAAATTCACTTAATTTAATCTCCAGTACGAAATAGGGTATAAGTATGTATTTATGTGTCTATCTGTCTACCTGTTCACCATTGAGAATTTTTCAAAAAAAACAGCTGACGAATTGAAGATCTACGCCAAACTTCATACTTGAGAGTATTAAGATCTAGATCTGATTAGATTTTGGAATAAGTCGCCCATTTTAACAACCACTTTACATAAGAGCCATATTACTGGTTTGCCTTCTCTTATCAATATTGACGTATTCAAGTCCCAAGATCCACTCATCCGTTTAAAACTTAAGAAAAGTAAGATAATAATCAAATAAAATCATATCACTTGAAATGTGAGCTTCTAATATTAAGCTTCATTAATTTGCTAGAAGATGATCTTTAGAATCGCCGACTTTTTAAGAGAGAGCTTCTTTCCATTACATCATTTGACCGAAAAATAGATCTGGACCAGATCGTGGAGAACCATTTGCGATCAAATGAGTTTTAATTGAGTCAATACTCCCTCGTACACACTTAAGTGTGTAGAGAGAATTAGAAATACATCATAATCCGAAAAATCCCAACCATCGGAAAAAGAGAGAAATTTACTGAAGTGGGATTAAGGAATATTGTGGTG
Organism: Thereuonema tuberculata; assembly: GCA_023159025.1. NCBI lineage: Eukaryota > Metazoa > Arthropoda > Chilopoda > Scutigeromorpha > Scutigeridae > Thereuonema > Thereuonema tuberculata. The sequence continues at coordinate 10,772 of JAFIDM010031223.1, read as the reverse complement.
ATTTTGTTGGTGTCCTGGTTCGTGGAATAAAGGTAGAACAAGAGTGATGCTGGATCTGAACGTGTTCTAATTTATTGAAGGAGAACAAGGGGTTTTATAGTTTTATTTACAGTGATTGCTGAT
>JAFIDM010031222.1:25865-75141 GCA_023159025.1 Thereuonema tuberculata | reverse complement strand
TTCGAATTCATAGGTTATGTGTGTAGGCTGAACTTTTATCCTGTTAAGAAGTCTTTATTTTCGTCGAATCCCATATATATTTCCACTGATTTTTTTTCTAAGTTGTTTGTAGTTTTCCTCTTTCAGCTTTCTGCAGGATTTTATGAAAAGCCAAGTTCTACTGTCAAGTAATTTTTACTTAGAAAGAAATAGATTTCTTTAAAATATTGGCAATTCACTTCTGTCGAAATGCATACTTCTCTTTTAATTTAATTTACAGTTGGAGCTATAACTCTTGTACAGACGAAGTATTGCAACATCTGCAGAATGAAGCAAAGCAAGAATTTATATATTGTTAATATTCAACTATTAAAAATACAATAGCATGAAAAGAGAAATTAAAGTGAATACAATAATGAAGTTTCATCAGTGGAACATTAGCACTGCTTCAAATTCGATGCTACCTTCAGCAGAATCAATACAATTAGGAGGAGGCTACGAGTAATTCAGGGAAACTATTAAGGTGTTAAAAATGATCTGTGCTTTGAGGTATTCTTTACATTTCAAAATAAAGGTGTTATTGGCGTTTTTTGAATCCCAATGATCTTCTTTAAAAATGTTTTGTTTTGTTCGTTGGCAAAAGATTTAATCTCTGTTTTTAAGGAAAAAAAATCAACTACATTGATATTAATTATCTAGAAATGGTTACATCGCAAAAACTTGACATAATTTTTTTCCGATGACGAGTGGCAACAGATGGTTCTCAAAATTATAAGTAGAGATAATAATATGCTTCAGTAACAATGGAAATAAGCTTCTCTAAGAAAGAAGAGCAAGTTATTACTAAAAGATGAAATTAAAAAACTGTAACAACATTCAATGTAAAAATCACTAAACATTAACATAGCATTAAAATAGGTTATTCTCTTAGGCTATTTTGTTGAAAGTTCAAACTATATTCACAAAAGTTAAATAATTTCGTTTCACAACCATAATAAAGTAAATCTGGAAGACTTTACACAGAAGACTTTGTGATTTAATTGAAGTTTTTAAATTTATTAAATTTAATGCTTTTTCTTCTACGATTCTTATGATTCTTAGGCTTAGAATTTTCAGGTACCCGAAAACTGGGGTTACTTTGCACCATAGAGAAAACGTTTTTCGATACTCTCTGGTGTCTAGCATATACATGATGAAATTGTGGTTTGTAGTTCTGTTGATAGTTGACACTATTGTCTACCCATATTGAGTGCTCCCATTTGATGAGCGCTGACGCAATTGCACTAGTGGCCTTTTTAATTGGAACATGTGCAATCTCTGGAATTTATCACAATTAATCTACTATAATCGGTGAATTTATTAACAATCGAAGTATTACTTATGTATAAATGTCTTATTTATTCCTCTGTGTGCATGAAGATATTTAGTTTATGTATCTTATTGGCATGGTTTAAGAGTAATTTAACATAAATGTGACCAAGGCAAATTTGAGGTGATTTTGGGGTTACTTTACACCAGAATAAAAATGTCGTTATGGATTAATTCCCTGGTCGTTTTTTCAACTATTCAATCTAATTTTGTGGATAGAACGTATGATTTGATAGTCTGATGCCCAAATGCACCAAACTTCAGTTAAATTTGATGATTGCAGTTTGGACGGAATGAAAATTAGTAGCGGGGGGGGGGGTGCCGCTCCAGAAAAATTTTAGCCTTTGTTTTAAAATTGTGTGAAAGGAAACAAACATGTATAAAAAGAAATTTATCAAGTTTCTGAATAAATTTTCTTTTTATACATGTTTCGTTTCACACAATTTTAAAACAAAAGCTAAAATTTTTCTGGAGCAGCACCCCCCACTAATTTTAGCTCCATCCAAACTGCAGTCATCAAAGTTAACTGAAGTTTAGTGCACTCGGGCATGATTGTGTTTTGTTTGTTACAATTTTTGGCAATTTTTTATAAAACATGTCAAGTGGTCTTATTGTAATACAAAGTTGAATATATTTTTTAACATATTTCATGTATTTGTGGTCTCTCTTGATAAATGAATAGTTTTTTAATAGCATGTACACAAATAAAGGCTAAATAACACCTTGGTGGGGTGACATTGCACCATTGTACTATAATAGCTTCCCTGTCATTGAAATAAATTGATGGTGCAAAGTAACCCCAGCCAAGGGTAACATTGCACCATTAATGTCCTGTCCTTAAGACACCCCAAAATATATCTTGAATGTTAAAATCCTATTTGTAATTAAATCTCCAAGATGTGTAGAGAGTGTTTCATTACATGGTTGGGCCAAGTTGTAACCAATAAGCCAAAACTTCAGCAAAAGCAAAAGTTTCATGTCAAAAGTGGTGCAAAGTTACCCCAGTTTACGGGTATCTGTAGAGAATGTTTGCAACATCAAAAAAGTAGTTTCACAAACAAAATAAAAACTTATTTAAAAAACAAGTATTAGTTAGAAATTGAAAATTCACTGTTTCATACCTTTTTTACAGAAATTTAAATTAAATTCGAAATCAACTCCTTAAATTACTGGACTTGAATCGTTGGAATAAAAGCCTCAGGTAAATGAAATATATTTATAATACTGATCGATGGAATTTCCAATAGACTGTACTACGCAAAAGACAATGTTCCATTTTGGTATTTTCACAAAAACTTCAGCTGAGATCATTTTTTTCTTGAAATGTATGAATTTTTTTATTGACTTTCATTTCAATTGGAAACTCGTTGCAACGTAGGGCATTCCGGACAGATAAATTAAATGATAATTACCATAAATTGTAATTTTGATAAAAGGAAATAAATCAAATTATTAAGATACGTTAAACCTATTTACGAATTGTCTATTCCTTAACTCCTCTGTCTTGTTTTTCTATTAGCATCTAATGAAATACTGTTTAAGTAGGATTTGCAAAATTACTGCTTACTTTCATGTTGCGGAATGGATCTATTTCTTAATGGCTTCGAAAACTATTGCCTTAACTTTCTAATGTTTCAGCTCATGAAGTAAGTAAATCGCAATTTTGACGATAAACAATGAGGAAATATCAGAAATATTTTTGTAATTGAATAAACTTTAATAAATTTATAGTTAAATAAGAGGAACTTAATCCTGAATCGGAACTTTAAACGAAAAACTTTTTAAGCTTCTTTTTTGTACAAAAAACACCCTAATTTAAACCTTCTTACTTAATATTCTACATTTGAAGAATAATAATATTAATATATTTCTAAAATATGAAATTTCAACGATATCGTAGCGATTTACGTAAAAAAATTATATAAATTTAAAATTTATTACCTTTATGTAGGAAATTTTGATAAGAAAAAGTTTCCAAATATTATTCGAGCCCTTTACAATGAGCATTCATCTGAATTACAATAATGAGTCTGCTCCTATTTATTAGCATGGATTTACTATTTACTCATTATTGCGGAACAATAAAGAATAATCCCGGATGAAATGGTGCTGTTTCCATTAGTTTACATCATATGTAAACTAATGGATTGTCGATAAGATTGCGGCAAGTCAGCAACCCTCTCGCACTGCGTCCCACTTCAAATCAACAGTAGGTGTGTAATTCTGCTTAATTAATATAACATTTACGCTCCACGTATTTATTAATATTCAGAGATCGAAGTTTGGTAATCAGTCTCTAAATTCACCAGCTCATTAATCACTAAATTCGATATGATTACAAAGTTTAACAATGCCTAAACCGAGAAATATGGTAACCAAGACAAGTCCAGGTAAACCGTCCAACCCTGCAGCTACGTTACTTTCGAACCCCCATGAAGGTCAGCAGGAAGCTATTGCAAAGATTGTAGAAATATAAAATACCTATAAAATATAAAATATAAATCATCATCATTATATGTTATTTCTCAAAGGGTTTTTTTTGTCGGACCGCTATATTTCCTTTACTACTTCATCAAAATCAATGATTGAGGCATCATTTTGAAGATTACGTTTCCCGCTAATGACGAAAAATAAACAAATTGTTTAAAATTAATGTTTTCGTTGAAAAACTTTATTTTTAAAAACTTTTTATACAAATGTAGACACGCTTTAACAGAAGCGCCTTATTTTTCGAAAGTGAAAGTATTGCTTTAGTGTTGTAACCTTCAAATATTTCCTTTTTTTGAATAAAAATGCACTTTAAATGATATTTCATCGTTTATTTAATAACAACAGATAAAAAAACAAACAAAGATTTATATTTTAATAAAAATAAACGATTTATAACAATAGAAACATAAAAATTAGTCAACTTCTCATATATTATTTCTTAAAGGTGTTTTTTTTATTTCCCTTAATACTTCATCGAAATCAATGATTGAGATATTTTCAAGATTACGTTCACCGCTAATGATGAAAAATAAACAGATTGTTTAAAATTAATGTTTTCGTTAAAAAATTTATTTTAAAAATATTTTTTGTAAAAATGTAGAAGGCAATCTATTGACAATCTGTTCATTTATTTATTTCCACATTACCATTCGGTGACTGATCAAGATACCATGCGAATTATTCGCACGGGTCAACTTTTTTATAAAACTTGAGAAGACGCCATCTATTGACAATGTGTTTAACTAACATGCACACAAGCTGTTGGATTTGTTTATTATTTCTCAAAGGTGGTTTTTTGTTGCGAATTATTCGCACGGGTCCACTAGTACCTATTATTTTTATAGATACATTAGTTTTATAGATACATTACCGGCTCATATAACTCGTATAATGGACGCCTCTACCGTTTCGCCGCACTTGCTTTCCTGTTCCGCAATAATGAGTAAATAGTAAATCCATGCTAATAAATAGGAGCAGACTCATTATTGTAATTCAGATGAATGCTCATTGTAAAGGGCTCGAATAATATTTGGAAACTTTTTCTTATCAAAATTTCCTACATAAAGGTAATAAATTTTAAATTTATATAATTTTTTTACGTAAATCGCTACGATATCTTCTTTCCACCCTCGCTGATGCTATCACCGAAAAGGTCACTCAGCAACTAAAAGAAACGATTGACTTTAATACTCCTGTTATTAAAGACTTAAAAGATGAACTGAAAGCAAAAAATGTTGAAATTGAAAGTCTTCGTGCTCACCTAAACAAAAAAACTGATGATCTGGAGCAATATTCCAGAAGAAACAGTCTCAGATTTTTTGGAATTGAAGAGGAAAAAAGTGAAAATACAGATCAGAAAATTATTGGAATGGCTAAAAAAATTGGCGTCAATCTCCAAATATCTGATTTAGATTGTTCACATAGAGTTGGTCGTCTCGGCACCAAACCACGTCCAATTGTTGTGAAATTTGTGTCTTTCAATAAGCGTAGTGAAGTCTTCAAAAGCAAACGGAAATTGAAAGGTTCTGGTTTCACAATAAGAGAAGATTTAACTAAAAACAGACTTGAACTACTTCAAACTGCCATCCGCAAATATGGTTTAAGCAATGTATGGACAATGCACGGAAGTATTGTTATTAACCATGATGGCCATCGCACTTATGCCACCACTACGGATGAATTACCATAGATCTTTAATGTAATTGTTATCATTTTCTTTTGGTTTTCTGTTTTAATGTATTAATCTTGTGAAATTTGTAGGCATTATTTAATTTATTCCTTTCCTTTCCCTAATTTTAAGCACTGATCCATTTAAACTTCTGTTCTATTGATGATGTTGTTATTAATTACTATTGTTATATTATTTTTATAGATACATTAGTTTTATAGATACATTACCGGCTCATATAACTCGTATAATGGACGCCTCTACCGTTTCGCCGCACTTGCTTTCCTGCCAACACTTCTAATTATATTAATTATTAATTTTTAATTATTACTTTTATCCCTTATTATCTTCTTTACTTTTTTTTTTCTCCCTTTCCTTTTCTATTTTATTGCTCTCTTTCTATCTCATTATTATTTCTCAATGCTTAATTCTAAACCTTTTCCCTTCAATATATATTACCAAAATGCTAGGGGTCTATGTACAAAAGTGAATCTGTTTTCCTTAAATTTATTGTGCAATAACTATGATGCCGTTATTATAACCGAAACCTGGTTAGATGACTCCATTGATAACTTTGAATTATTTAAAGATGAGTACACTGTTTTTCGTAGAAATAGAGACCGAGTGAAAACTGGTAAGAAACGCGGTGGCGGTTTTCTTATCGCCATCAAAAAACAGTTCGAAGCTTCCAGAATACATCACCTCGAGACCACTGCCGAAGATCTATCGGTTAAAGTAAAATTTAAAAATAATGTGAAACCGCTATACATATGTGCTTCCTATTTTCCTCCCAACTCTAACACTGACCTCCTCAATTCTTTCTACCATAATTTAGAAACCAAAATGTCCATCATTGGCGACGAGAACATTCTCATCACAGGTGATTTTAATATTCCTCATCTCAGTAATTATCATCTCCCTCAACAAGTAACTTAAATATATTCAAAAGTTTATACAACTTACAGCAATTCAATAATATCTGAAATTACATGGGTAGAACTCTCCATTTAGTTCTATCAAATGTGAACACTACGGTAGAGCATGACACTCATCCTGTTGTTCCTGAGGATAAATTTCATCCTGCTCTTATTATCTCCCAAAAATATATGGTTTCCAAAACTACTCATAGAAATCTTATTAAAACTATTAATAAACATTATAATTTCAAGAAGGCGGATTTTATTCAACTTTATACTAAATTAGCAAATGTCAATTGGACCACACTTTATAACTATACAGATATTAATGATGCTGTTAATTACTTTTATTCCATTATTTATAATATTTTTGATACCTGTATTCCCAAAATTTGCATTTCTAAAAAAAGACAATCTTATCCCCCCTGGTTCACAGCAGACGTTATCTTAACTCTTAAAGACAAAAACTATTATTATCGTCGCTACAGGAATCATGGCTTACAAGAAACATGGCTTACTTATCAGCGTCTCAGATCTCTTACAAAAAGTAAAATTAGAAACGCATACTCGACCTATATCGAAAACACAGAAAGCAATATCAAAAATAACCCACAACAATTCTGGCAATTTGTTAATGAAAAGTCTAAATCCAATCTTGAACAAATATTCAATTACCACAATAAAAAGCTTACTTCTAATGAATCTATTGCTACTGCCTTTGCTGACTACTTTCAATCAGTCTATCAATCTGCTCCCACTATAGACAATTCACACTTACTCACCTCTAATAAAACTGTTGATAACATCTGTATTGCTTTCGACATTTCCTTAGATGACGTAAAATATGCTTTTAAAATGCTCAAATCAAAGAAAAGTATCGGTCCCGATCTTATACCACCATATATCTTGAAAGGTTGCAGTCATCTTCTTGTAAAACCATTACATTTCCTGTTATATCTTTCTTTGAAATTGAATACTTTTCCGTCCTTCTGGAAATTATCTAAAATCTCTCCTCTTCATAAAAAAGGTGATAAATTCCAAATAACTAATTATCGACCTCAGCTCCTGCTAAGCTTTTCGCGCAGCTTTATCTTACATAAAAAACTACAGCAACAGACACAAAACCATATTACTACTGCACAACATGGTTTCTTACCTAAAAGATCCACAGTTACAAATTTAGTCACCGTCACTCAATTCATTTCTAACTCCTTTGACAAAAACAAACAAGTTGATGTCCTCTATACAGATTTTGAAAAAGCTTTTGATAAAGTTAATCATCAACTTCTACTCAACAAACTATCAGTATATGGTCTAAATCAAAATGCTATTAATTTCCTTCATTCGTACATAGTAGGACGAAAGCAGTTCGTGTACTATAAGGGTCAAAAATCTTCCGATTTACTGTAAACTCCGGAGTACCGCAAGGGTCTAATCTTGGTCCACTACTCTTCATCCTTTTCATCAATGATCTTCCGGAAGTTCTGACTAACTCACAATGTCTTATATACGCAGATGATTGCAAAATCTTCAAAGAGATTACGAGTACTGAGGACTGTCTCAATTTTCAAAAAGATATTGATACACTTGGTCTATCACTGATAAGCTACACTTCAATATTCCTAAATGTTCTGTTGTTCCGTTCACAACAAGGAATAATCAAATTAATTATACTTATGAACTTAACGGCAAAAAACTAATTTCTCATAAAGAAATCAAAGATCTTGGCGTTATCTTCTCTTCTAATCTCTCTTTTAATTCTCACTTTGAATTCATTACAAATAAATCTAATAAACTTCTGGGTTTTGTGATTCGCCAAGGCAAAATCTTTAACAAAATCTCCACTCTCATTCTTCTTTATAATTCCTTTGTACGCTCCCATTTAGAGTATGCAGCAATAGTTTGGGCACCTTGCAAGCAAACTTATATTAAACTAATTGAAAAAACACAAAAAAGATTTCTTAAATTCATTTTTTTGAAGACATTCAAATTCTATCCGATATTATTGTTACGATACTCTTCTACATATCTTCTCTTTTGTTTCACTGACAGTCAGAAGGCGAAAAGCATCAAGGATTTTTCTATATAATCTTCTTAATAATAAAATCCATAATCCCAGTCTACTTGCGGAAATTAATTTCAATGTCTCTACCATTCGTACTAGGAACAGATCACTTTTTTACACCCCCTCTTCACGTACGAACCGTCACAAAAATTCTCCCCTAATCAGAATGTGTAATGAATACAATAAACAGTGTAGTAATCTTGATATTTTTAATATGACTCTTAAAGCCTTTAAATTAGCAATTATGTAATTATACTTTTTATGCTATCTCTCTCCCTCTCTTCATTCCCTTCTCTTTTCCTTTCTTCTCCCTCTCTTCTTTCCCTTCTCTCTCTCTCTCTCTCTCTCTCTCCTTATCTTTCCACTCACTTTCTCTCTCCCTAAGAATCATATTTCTACCTCAATATATATAATTTTATATAGCTTATTTTCACCATATTTATTTTTCTATGTACAGTACTTATTTTTTGTTTTGTTTTGTTTTTGTGTTTTTACTAGATACTGTAACTGGGTGTATGCCCGTTGTATCTTCATTATTGATAAAATAAAATAAAATAAAATAAAATAAAATAAAATAAAATAAAAAATGATATCTTCAACTTTTTAAATTAGTTTTTATTTGTTATGTTATTGAATCTTTCTCTATGTATTTTCCCTTTTTATTATAATCTCAGTATTTCATCTTCATTCATTCAATGTATGTCAAAACTACAGAAGAATATTTGAAACAAGAGTCAATGATAAAAGATGGAACAATATTTTACAGTTCTCAAAAAAAAGAAAGAATTTTGAAAATTTTGAATAATTCAAGTTATTTTGGTAGTTTTGCAGAGGGAAATGCTGGTAAAACTAAAAGAAATACTGGATATTTTCGAACCAAACGATTCAAAAACACTCAGTTAAAAATACTTATGATAGGAACATGTTTTATTCCTTTTTAAGAAAATTCTTAAACAGGGCAGCAGGTGAACATGAAGAAGACAGAATTTGTAGCATCTAATAATAGATTCGATTCTTTTTAATTTTTTGTTTATGTGGTGAGAAATTGAATGTTATATAAGGGAAAAATTAGTGAACTATCAGTAAAAATACGAAAATATATGAAATCAATGTGAGTTAAAAACTAAATAATGAGAAATATTCGTTAATGATTTATTTGAGAAAATTTTACATTAGACCATCGTCAGTTCTATTCAATTTCGAAAGCTATTAAAAATTAAACAAAAACTGTAAAAAATTTAAGGAAAAATGTGTAATTAAGATGAAAATTATTTTATCTTCTTATTGTTGTTATTAATCACAGAAATAATAAATTTTAAATGTTTTTAGAAGCTCTACCCATTTCTAATTTCACAGCTACATCTAACTTTATTAGGCCAGTCAATAAAACCATCAAACATCGGAAACGCGTATGTATTTATGAATTTTTTAACCCCAAGACATTTCGCAGAACTCTCCATACTTAGAAACCCTGTTAAACAGGTTCATTTATGAAATAATACATTCACTATCGATTTTAATATAGGCCAGTCAATATCGACAAAAAAAAAGACAAACATCGCAAAAGCGCATCTATCTACGATTTTTTTATATGTTGTTAGGACCCCTGAGAGTAGTGCATACCAAAGTTTGCAACCCTGAAAACCCTGTGTTACTCCCGTGGTGCTCGAAAAACTGCGAAATTCTGGCATTTGTTTCAGGTTTTAGAAAAAAATACCGTAAAGAAGCGTTTTTCGGATATCTTCACGGTATACTTTTGTAAAGCAACTAAATTTGCTACAATTTGAGCCCAACTCGAGCTCTCTAGGTCTATTGGTTGCGGAGATATAGCCAGTCAAAGATGGGCAAGCTTTTAAAAAAGTGGAAAGTTATCGGTAGGGTCATGTTCCAAGACACGTACTGGCTAAACTAATGGTTCTAGAGAAAGAATGGTTCATGAGAGAGGACGTTGTAGAGAATTGAATTAGCTGCAATTTGGTTCCAAAATGGTCCCTCTAGGCCCCACAGTTTTCTCAAAAACGAAAAAACAGTAAAACATTGGAATGTGGAAAAATGAGGAAAACATTATACTGAATCGTGTTGGTATGTATTGCTTTAAAAATACGTGCAAGAATGTAAAGTTAACATTGTGATCTGGCCGAACATTGTTAACAAGGTGATCTGGCATCACAATGATTCAGTCAGAGCCATTGTGGCGGGATACGTTAGCAACGTTTTCAATCACTTTGCTTCAAACGTAGCTGGGGTGTTTGATGGATATCCGATGCATCTATGAGGAGCACTAAATCAACTGATCGCCTGCGATGCTCTGCTTCTCTCTCCTGCAGTGACATTTTGTTTTGAGACTTTCAACATATTCATGACTCCATCTTGACCTGAAGTTATTCAGTTGTTTCTGACGTATCTCCATCTTTCTCGTATCTCAACTTCCTAGTGAAAAATCCGTTTATGTTATTCGTGGTCTCTGGCAAACTTGTTATCCTTTTTCTGTCAAAAATGTGTGTTTGCTTTTTGTTTGTTCTTTATATGTTCTCTTGTATTCACCGTTTTGTTCTCAATTTTACATCTAATTCCAGATGCAATTTATTTTCTGTCGCCCTTGTATCATTAAAATTGCAATCTGAATTATACTTAACATCAAAGAAAGAATGAATGAAGTAAGCATTTAAGTTATGGGCCATGTACCCAATCAGTTGGTAATTCATTCTATATTTTGCCAATCTAAAGCGATGTAACGCTTATGTCATTTAAAATAAAGCAAGATATTTCTTGAAATGATTCTTTGTAATAAGTAAAACATAAGTAATTTCCTTACAAATTTCGATCATATATATATTGGATGAAAGTATCAGTTAGGATGAAAGAATTCGGTAATCAGAAGAGGTTTTGTTTCCGTAAATTCTAAATCTCTTTTACCTGATGTACAATTAAGATAATTCATTGTGTCACATGGTTTTGTTATCATGGTTTATTAATTCACTAACGTAATATCACCCTAAAGGAATTGGAAGTTTGAAGTCATATGATTCATTTTCTGGAGTTCAAAAATATCAATGTATTGCTGATAAGTTGTACTGTTATATTTTTAAAACACCATACTCCAACTTTTATTGTTTACAAATCCGTTTATAGTCATTGCACATCTTGAAGAATCATACAGGTGAATCATTTCTTCGTAAGTTATTCCATTTAAATCTTTCTTTTCACCGAAATTTTGATGCCTTTGTCCCATTTCTATGCAGATTGACCTCCCGACCTAGTTTCCTTGATTTTAGATTCTTAGGAAGGCTGTCTTTTATTATTGTAAACAGTGGTCAAATATGGAAAGGTTTCATTCGTTGTAAAAAAGGATTCATTACAAAGATCTTAATCTTAACTTATGAACGTTAATAAGCACAAGAAAACTAAGAAATTATTTAATTTTAAAGCATTTTAAACGAATACAGTTTTTTTGACAAAAAAATTAGATTCCATACAATAATTATTGATTGCTACGAATTTGAATTTTTTTTTTCTTTATGTATTCCCTGAAAATTGTCTTCCTTCGTTTTTGTATTTCGTAATTTAGAATGTAGTAATTCAAAAGCCATCTATATTTTATCTTATTTCTACTTGCTTCTGTTAATAACTTCTACATTTGATTACATTTGATTTAACATTTGATTATTACAAACCAAATTTAGAAAATCCATAGACTGAATTAAAATAAATAAGGCCAAGGAAAGTCTTTCTCGTGCCCTGAACTGCTTTGTTTAAAAAACTTGATTGCTGTTTGTTATTCCTAGTATTTCGTTGATCATTAGTTTTATCGTTACACTTACTATTTCTTTAATGAGCTACTTTTTTCTTTAGAAGAAAGCATTTCTTTCTTTCAAGTTCTTGTTACAATATTAAAAAAAGAAAATGTTACTTAATTCTTAATAAAGCCGAATAAGGACCAAATGAATTACTCAGATTAAGATTATAAAAAAATGACCCTATTTTTTAAAATTAAGTTAAAAATAATTTTGTTTTTCATTCCGCAAAGAAGTTAAATGTGAGTAGAAGCTTGTAGCTCCCACTAGCTCGTAAAACTTTTATATATGTGGATCGTTTGGTCGACTTGGGGAGGAAATAAAAATAAATAAACAGGGGGGTGGGGAAGCAAGTAAAGCACAGTTATAAAAACAAAACTATGTAGACCTGAACTTATTTTTAGACTGGATAGTTTGGCGAGAAGGCGAACTATTCAAAAGAACGTTTAGTTACTTGATCATCAAAATGTTTAGTGCATCAACTGTTAAAAACTTTATGTTCTCATTTGGACCAGGAGAAATTTAAGAAGTGAAACCTTGTGTTTACATTAAAGATTATCTTAATTCACTTAGAATCCTAGGAAACCTATTTTTTTCCCTAAGTGTGATTTATGTATTACTATAAGGATTTCATCTAAATTTGTTCCTTCATATCTATTTAAACTTTCAATAGTATTCCTAATGTACATGGCCTCCATGTATTTTCTAATAAACGTATTAGATTCTTTTTCTAAGATCATAACACTAGTTGACGGTGAATGTCCAAATTTGATGCAATGATCTCTAAGCTCCGAGATATTAACTTTTTTGTTATTTAAATACCCAGCTTGTTCGGAGACTCGTTCTTCTAATGTTCTTTTCGATTCTCCTAGATAAGAAGACTTGCAATTTTCAAACTGAATTTTATATACTATGCCCATTTCAAGTTTGTTTTCGATTTGATTCAATCTTTTAATTAACATGTTTTAATTTTATTGTGAATAAGACGTTAAAACCAAAGTTTTGACATATATTAGCTAACATAAAGCAATATTTGTTCATGAACGGGAGGCAAATTCGTGTATTAATATCATTGGCTGATTTGATCTCTCTAATAGAAAATTTGTTGTATTTTTGAATAACTTTTTCAATAAGACTACCTGGATATCCATTATTAATATAAACTCTTTTCATATTCTCCAAAGATTTTCGATACTGGGTTTCATCTGATGTAGTCTGATCTATTCTTTTTATATTATTGAAAATTTTATTCGATTTAATATGTCTGGCCTCAGCGGATTGAAAATTTGTTGTGTTTGTGCTAACGTATTCTTTCCTGAAATGTTGGAATGTTAAATTTGTACCATTTTTTTAAATTTTTATGTCGAAGAATGTTATCTGATTCTCAGTTTCAAATTCTTTTGTAAATTTAATATCTTTGTGTATTTTGTTAAATTTATTCATTAAAACATCCACTTGTCTCATTGTACCGAACCAAATAATTAGAATATCATCCGCATATCTCATATATATACGGGAATCTTTAAAATCATGAAGTACTTTATTTTCTAATTTGTTTAAGTAGAAATTACATAATGCTCCTGAAATTGGTGACCCCATTCGGAAGCCTTGTATTTGCTTATAAATCCTATTATTATGTTTGAAATATGTGTTGTCTACTATTAAATTTAGATACTGCTTAATTTCTGGTTCTTCATAACCCATTTTTAACACTATTTCTTTTGGTGTGTTGATTGTTTTTTCTATTAACTCCATGGTTTCTGTCATTGGAACATTTGTGTACATGGGATTGTATATCCAATAAACACATAGTAAATTTCTTCTTATTATCAGACATATGTTCCTGGAGTTTCTGAATTAAATTTTGATTAGGAAGGGTTAATTTTTGAAGTAATTATTCATTAATCTAGCAAAATTTTACAGTGGGGCACCATATGGATTAACTATCGGCCTTATAGGATATCCATCCTTATGGATTTTTATTCTTCCTTCTAACGTTGGGGTACGACACGATTCTTTTAGAATATCATCTTCTTCATCTTGGGAGATTATTCTTCTGTATTTCAAATTTTTGACTACCGTTTTTACTTCTTTGTATAATTTAAAAGTTGGGTCTTCATCTAATTCAATATAATTACCATCTGTGGTAATTTCATCTAATTTTCTAATATAATCACATTTATTTAGTATTACAATCTTGTTTCCTTTATTAGCTTTAGTAAACCATAACTTTTCATTTTTTCTTAGTTCATGAAGGATTTTAATTTCCTCATTGGTGATATTCAATTGTTCTTTCTTCAAATATTTTAAAGAAAAATCCAGTAACTGTCTTTTCATGTTTTCTTTTTGATCCTTGTCATTCATTTTTTGCAGTGCTTGATTTAATACAGCTAAAGTTCTTACGTTCATAGTGTCTTTCTCTTCATATACATAGTTAAGTCCTTTATTTAATACTAATTTTTCATTATATGTCAATACTTTATTACTTAAATTCACAATATAATCATCATTTAAATTTTTTGATATGTTTTAATCTTATTTTCCTTGATAGCTTCTTATAACTCAAGTGGTAGCATTCCATAAATTTAATATAATGTTATTTTTCCAACTTGTCAAGTAAAGTTCTATTTAAGATTTCTTCTTCTCTTAAAAGTGATTGAATTTTCTTACTTACGGCCGTAAGTTGATTCTGCAGTAATTCCTTTTTAGTCTTTTGTAAAATAATCTGTTTCATTATTATGTATTATTACTGGGATCCTAAAATTTAATGGATACGGTAATTTTCCTGAATTTTGACATCTACTCAGGAACCTTTCCTGGTTTTCAAAAGCAGCTAACTTCTTTGTAATGACTTCATGTCTTCTTAAAACACCTCTTATAGTTCTATCATAATATGATCTTAGCGACGTCAATCTTTCCATAATAGGTAAATGTAAAAACAAAACTTATACAATACTTCATAGATAAACGAATTTTCGGCGATTTATTTACTCTCCAATCGCCTTCTTCATAGGTTTAAATAAATATTAAAAAGAATGAAAATTACAATAAAGTTAAAAAAAATTTGAAAACATCAGAATGTGCATGCTATATGAAAACAATTCAATATAGTTACTTATAACAAATACATTTAATAAGTAGTAACACATTTATTATTTGTAATAATAACATATTGTAATATATTAACAGAACAATGAATCATTTTGTTAGAAATTTCTTTAATTTAGTGAATTGTTGTTCTTTAAATTTCAATCTTTCGCTTTGCAAAAAATATGCTTTTGATATCGTTATAATCATTTCATCTAAATTTGTTCCTTCATATCTATTTAAACTTTCAATAGTATCCCTATTGTACATGGTCTCCATATCTTTTCTAATAAACGTATTAGATTCTTTTTCTAAGATCATAACACTAGTCGACGGTGAATATCCAAATTTAATGCAATGATCTGTAAGCTCCGAGATATTAACTTTTTTGTTATTTAAATACCCAGCTTTTCGGAGACTCGTTCTTCTAACGTTCTTTTCGATTCTCCTAGATATGAAGACTTGCAATTTTCACACTGAATTTTATATATTATGCCCATTTCATATTTGTTTTCGATTTGATTCAATCTTTTAATTAACATGTTTTTAATTTTATTTTTATATGTGAATATGACATTGAAAGGAATATTTCTTCATGAACGGGAGGCAAATTCGTGTATTAATATTACTGGCTGATTTGATCTCTTTTAATAGAAAATTTGTTGTATTTTTGAATAACGTTTTCAATAAGACTACCTGGATATCCATTATTAATATAAACTCTTTTCATATTCTCCAAAGATTTTTGATACTGTGTTTCATCTGATGTCGTCTGATCTATCCTTTTTATATTATTGAAAATTATATTTATTTTAATATGTCAATCCGCTCAGGCCAGAGATCAATCTTATTAATTATTCAATCTTATTTATTTCTAATATGCCAGCTGTACTTTGTAGGACATGATATGCTTTCAGTCTCTCTCTAATTATTCAATCTTATTTATTTCTAGCATGCCAGCTGTAACTTTATAGGACATGATATGCTTTCAATCTCTCTTTAATAATTCAATCTTATTCTAACATGCCAGCTGTAACTTTATAGGACATGATATGCTTTCAATCTCTCTCTAATTATTCAATCTTATTTATTTCTAGTATGCCAGCTGTAACTTTATAGGATATGATATGCTTTCAATCTCTCTTTAATTATTCAATCTTATTTATTTCTAACATGCCAATTATGAGATAGAACTGTTAACTGCTACCAAGCGCGTCCCCAGGTAGCGGATAGGTGGAGGTCCACTAAATATAGTGGACACCTGTGAATAAGATGGGAAGCCATTGAATAGGCAGGCATGGATCAACAGCGGCAGTGTTAACAGTGTGGTGGGATACGAGTTGCACCCGTACTCCTTTCAAAACTACGAAGACTCTATGACGACACTGTGATATGGCGCCATAATTCGGAGGGCCATGACACTTGATACCAACACTGACATTACTGGCCGGAGAACAATGATGAATGACATCGGCGAGGCTCTGAACAAGAAACCTGAAAGCATGGATGGAACATCTTGAATCGTTTTAGTATTGCGATGTGGAAAGTAATGGGAAACTACCACATTATTTTCCCAGGTAGGGATATTCTTGAAATGTTATGAAATGGTACATCTATGGATACATAAGATTGGCAAAACTGGGACTTTGGATGACAAAGATACCAGGCCCGGCAGGAGGGGAAACAAGGCTTCTCAGGTAGACATCAAGCGAAATGCTTGTAAGACTATTGGAACCTGGAATATCCGAACTTTATTAAAACCCGGAAAACTTGAAAATATTGAAATCCGGAAAATTTGAAAATATTAAAACCCGGAAACGATTACATATTAACATCCTAGGTTTAGCAGAAACATGCTTAAAATCAGAAGGAGCTCGGAATCCCACGTGGACTATTCAGGATGTGCAGTATGTGAGGTCAAGCAGGAGTAGCCATTATTATGGATAAAAATTCATTTAAAAATTTAACCGATGTAAAGAACAAAACAAAACTTGTTGACTTGTAACAAAATTGATATTAACCTAAGGAAAAAGATTTTAACAACTTAAATTATATTGGTTCCATTATATAATTGGGAAAGATGGACACTTAACACTAAGTAAAATAAATATTTACAAGCTTTTGAGATATCGTAGATGTTACTGTAGAATGGAAAAATTCAGCTGGACTGAAAGAAAGACAAATAGCAGGATTTTAGAAATGGTGGATGAAGAAAATTATAAGTATAATTAAAAGAAGACGATTAAAATGGCTGGGACCTGTTTTGAGACACGATAATCCTGTACAGAGAGTTCTAGAGTTGAAGATTCCAAGCGAAGATAGATGAAGACGAAGACCTTGAAATAACTTTATGACACAACATGCAGGGATTAATGAGTTAGAGGCTTCGTGGAGTTGAAAAGAATGGCGAAGGATAGAAAAGATGGAGGAACATGACTTGGATCTCATCCTAACTAGTCTTCTGACTGAGTCACTTATCATCATGCCAGCCGGAACTTTATAGTTCATGATATGCTTTCAATCTCTTATTAATTATTCAATCTTATTTATTTCTAACATGCCAGCCGTAATTTTCCGTGCAATCTGTGATTTCATTTACAGGATGGTTATAATTAAAGTACCCCACTTCTGCGCAGTTTGGAGACCCTATTATTGCACCGATAGTAATGCAACTTTGTGTATATGCAATGTAGAGCATGGGGAAGAGAATTCGAACGAAAAAAAAATTACTTCAAAAAGTTGCCACCAGATAAAACGTGGCGCTGCAAGATTATAAAGAGACGATGGGAATGCAATACTTTAATGCCTTTAGAGTGACTGTTCAATACGGCTACCGTCTGCGTCGATGACATGCTCGAAGCGCAGGACAGCGAGCTCACAGCTACTGTTTGGCACGAAGAGTGTCTCGTGAAATGGCTGCAACTTGACGAGTGATATTGGCTTTCAGTTCAGTCAAGGTACCTACGCGTCCCTAATAAACACGATATCTCAGGATTCACCAAGCCAGAAGTCACATGGATTAAGGTGTGGTTAACGGGCAGGTCACGCCTCAGGAAAGTGTCTTGACAGAATCCACACTATACATTTACGTACTGGGAATGCAACGGCTTGGAATGCACCACATGGGGGTTTGATGAACCCCTCTCGCGACAATTCTGCGTGTTCACAGCGCCGTCAAGCGTAAAATGCGCCTAATCTTTCCACAGAATGTTTCAGGATCACGCATCGTCAAAGTCATTCTAGCCAAGAAACGGAATGTGAAATCTGACCGCGTTTGTGGATCTTGCGGCTGTAACTGGTGCTTATACGGGTGCCAGTGAAGAATGGACAGCAAACCTTTCGCACCGTGCACCATGCAATTATTAATTTATGTGCTACTGTTCACGCACTGGTCGCTGAGTACCGGGCCAGTGACGCTTTGTCAGCTGCTGCTACTGCCACTTTGTGAACAACGTCCTCCGTAATCGGGCGGCGTTCTCTTCCTGGCAGCACATTTAACTCCCATGTCCCTTCGAATTTCTGCATCATCTTTCGTAAACCGCTTGCCGTCATGGGTCCTGTTCGCAATCCCTTCAAACGACGATATTCTCTCAGTGCTGATACACTATTGCTGCTGTTCTGGTAATAGAGCTTCACCAAAAGCGCACGTTCTTTCTTTTCCAATGGCATGGTGATTTCTGCAGATTGGTCATTCACAGACACACTGCGCGTTTCACACAGTGCCACTTTTTCACCTGGTGGCAACTTTTTGAAATAATTTTTTTTTATTTGGAATTCTCTTCCCCATGATCTACATAGGTTATATACAAAGTTGCATTACTATCCGTGCCATAATGCGGTCTCCAGACGGCGCAGAAGTGGGGAACTCTAATTATAACCACCTGATATATTGAATGTCCCAAAGGGAAGGCTGTTTTTATTTGTTGGTTTGGTTGTTTTTGTATTCCTGATTCCTCAGGGTAAAGAAGTTAGACTAACTATTCAAATTATCACTTACCAAATATTTATTTAAAAGATTTGTGTCTCGTTTTGCAATTTATTTTTCTTCCTATCAATTCACCATGTTAAGTAGTCATTACCTAATAAATTGAATTGATCTTTGATATTAAAATATTTAAAAATAACTTGTAATAAATGATTTATTTAACTGCCCAACAGTAAAATTACTATCCAAAGCTACAAAGTGTTATTTATAGAAGTTCTGAGTTTGAAACATATCGTATAACAGATTTCCTAACCATCATCACACATACAGCGAACAAAATAACAAAATAAAAATATACATAAAAGAAAAATTCCCCAAAAGAACATAAAAGTAACTTTTTATTAAAAATCAAAATGCTTTTAATGTATACAGCTAAATAAATTAAGCTGCTGATTTTTTTTCACTGCATCATGTGCCAATAATAATTTGTAAAATATAATATACTTCATTGTAAAACGATGCTCAAGTTAGTTTATATGCATTTGAACAGTTAATATGGAATTGACGGTAGCCTTTGAAACCATCGAAGTGTTCTCTGTTATCAGACATTGAGACGGAGTGAACGGAAGGGAATCCGCAATATTCTCCGTGGCAACTAATTATGTCAATTACGCTTTTTCAAAACAAAGATATTTATTGATGTTTCCCACGATTCTCTTAGTAACTTCTCAATTTAGGGCCGAGATCTTTCTCCCTACGTTGAAGGAATTCCAAAGGATCATCTCATAAGATATACTGAACGATTGGATACTGAACATTCCTCATATTTCGTAATCCGATGATACTAGGGCTAAGTTCATACATTTTTTAAGAAATATAAAATTAGAACTATTTCTTTCAGTCAAGTTAAGTTTGTTAGGTGCTGCTACTTTCAGTTGCAATTAAGGTAAATCTTACTTTAGAATTTAAAGCTACCTAAGTTTTAACAAGAGGTGCATAAATGGGTGATGTCATTAAGGAAACTGTTGTATGAAAATTTTTTCAATTTAACATGCAGATATAAAAATCAGTAAAATTCGACAACTTACTGGGAATTGGGCGAAAAATTACTTTTCTAAATGTGAAATGAAATATCCAGTCATGGAACAGAAAAAAGATTAACCTTCGTTTAATCAATCATAAAAAAGAAAACAAAATAATTTGCCAATTCAAAACACCAATTTATTATCAAAATCATTTTTAAATGTCATTTTAGCTATAAAATTTAAATAACTAAATAACATCCCCACACACATTGTCTCACTATTTCTTAAATATTTCATTTAAATTAATCACTGATCATTGTTGTCAAAAATTCATCAAAGAATAAAAAAGAAAATAACAGTACTGCAAATAGTAGGATATATCTTTGATGCTGAGTTAGAAATTATACAAGTCGTCAATTCTAGGCAATTGTTTGGATAGTGTTCTTTCATAACAGATTCGATCATTTTCAGATAGATATCTTTTGTCTGATTTTTCAAGGGTGGACAGCCATATTCCATCCATGTTTCTGTGCTATTTTTGATACAATCTTTGTGTTTTTCCGCTGCACTGAAACGAGTAAAAACAAAAAAATTATATGAAATCTTGAAGGAACGGAATTTTAAGCTGATCAGATGAAAATAGAAAAATGTTATAAAGAAACATGATTGAAAGTTCGGACAGCAAGTAAAGATAAAACAAAGAATTACATTGTTCATTGCTAAAGGACATTTATCTATTAGAAAAAGGTGGCAACAGAACGGTAACATGTTAATACATAGTAAATCCTCCTCTAACGCGATAAAACCATACCATGCAACATGAAGTCAATAATAAGTCTAATGTTGTCGTGTAACAGATTTGACCCTAATTTTCTACAGTTTTTCGACTAATCTGGTCACATTCTATGATGGATGCAACTACCTTAATTAAAGATTTCCCTTATTTGTTCTGTTAGCAAGACATCTGTGAACCACGCTGGCCACTGGAATGCATGGAACCTACGTAGAAATTGTTTAGTGTGCTTCGACTTGTTGAGGTCTGGCTTGCTCTTTCTGGTTAATAGGCTGGTGAATAGAAAGAGTGACAACAAAGGCAATACATTTCAATGTAGTCAACATAGTTCTGGGAAGAAAAACTATGAGAGACCGGAAGTTATTGAAGATGGCTTCCGGATTACAACACAAGATGTTATGTCCGGTGTCCCATTCAACATCTTTAGTCCTCATTAGAGCATGACCATGCCTACTGAGTAAACTGATATTCTGCACCGAGAGAGACGCAGGATTCATCGCTGAACATAACATGAATGCAATTGGACCTGTATAGGATTCTGATCTCCATATCACCAGATGGTGTTGCTCATATTAACTCGTCAGTGGAGACGTCTTATGTACTCGGGGATTGAAATCCCAGCTCTGCAATCATAACCTACAGGTTGTCTCTGCACTGATAATTGTAGAGTAAGTTGATGTCTTGTTGCGTGTTGTTTTAGGCGCCATTGAGCGCTATTGAGTGCTCTCCCAAGCAAACCACGATCACGGGATTAAAGGGGAGATATGGGTAAAGAGGGCGAGAGGCGACTGGTCGGGTAATGGAGGTGCCGTGGAAAGCTAGAAAGGAACGGCAGGAATTCACCATTGGCCCCCGCCTTCTCAAAGAGAGTAGACAGATAGACTTCGTCATAAGAAGGCTATATTGTAGGTAAGGGGAAGCGAAGAGAGGGAATACAAACAAATGGGAACAGGACGACTCGCAGTACCGGACTAAGCAATGCGCAGGTAGGGCTGGAGAGGTGGGAAGGATTAAGCGGAAGCGCCGAGGCACGAACGGCGGTCACGACATTCTTTGCATGGAGGACACGAAAACCCTTATTTGTATGGCTGCTCCTTGATTCCTTGAGTTCACATCCTTCGCTATTTTGTCATATATTGTAGTGTACAATTTAAATTAATCACATAATTTATTACTTATCTTCTCATGTATATATATTTATATATTTATAATGAAACGGTACATTTTCATATATATATTAAGTTCTTCACTGATTGCTTGGAAATTTTGACACACCGTTGCATTCGAACACGCGGGAGTTTATCGTCACGGTTTTTTTAATCCCTATTTCTTTTCCTTCCAAAACCGTGCCATTTTCTTAATTCTTTTTTTCCCTTTTATCTTTGCCTTTGCTTTATCTACTTTCAGGAGACTGCTTGTTTATGTGACGAATAACCAAAGTTATGTAAAAAGTTATTCTTTAATTTTTGTTTTCTTTTCATTTCTCTGTTATTCAGAATGCAATTCTGTAAGCCTAATTTCTCTTTTCCTCATTATCAAGGAAATTGGCTTCTTACGAGATTGAATCAGTCTGGCAGTCGCCACTTATAACTGAGTTTTAAGTAGCATCAGCGCGCTAATTTCGCGGGCTTGGTAATTGATGAATTCTGATTGGTCAACCAATTAGGATTTCTACGAACTTATAAATACAAGCCCCCCTCCCCCCATCGGAAAAGAGGAGGGAGGATGTTGCAGCGCTAGTGTTTTGATGGTGTGAAGTGTGTTGGTCGCTCAGGCAGACGAGCTCCGCCGGAGTTTCCCGGGGAGGGAAGTCCAACCCGCCCCATCGATGACGCGCTCTGGATACTTGAGCGGTAGTGAATGAAGATCCGTGTTTTGTGGGAGAAAGCAAACCTGCGCTCCCGATACGTTGAGCGGTTAATGAAGAGAATTCACACTTCGGACATAAGAATGTGAATTAAGTATGTGTGAGCAAAGTTTAAGTGAGTTATGTGTCCGTGTGCACGCCAGCGAACGTGGAAGACCCGTCAGCATGTGTTTGGATCTCGGAAGGATGTGTGTGTGCGTACCTGTACTCCTAGAATCGCAGCAAACTGTAAGTAAATTGTTTGATCCTTGTGACTTTGACCTTCGCTCTAGAAAATTTTCCCTGTGCGATCCGTGAAGGCCAATCAAGAGTTCGATTTACCTTAGACTGTCATATCGATGAAACTCATTCCGATCACGCCACCATGGCGTCCGTCTACAATTTCACTTAAACCCAAGCCGTCAGACCCAGAGAAAAAACAAATGAGCCTATGTGGCGCAATTTCTTAATCACTAGTTAACCTATTCAATATAGTCTGTATTATTTATTATTTTGCTATTATCAGCTTTTTGTGATGATATCTGTACGCATTTAAAAATATACTATACTTTGTTTATCTTGAAAAACTTTTCGTGTTTTTTTTTTTAAATTTCTGCTGGCCAGCCAAACGGAGCCTCTTAATCCAGCCGAACTAGCTTTAGTTCCACCCTCCCACTAAACTTATCTTTCTTGTGTTTTTTTTTTCCTTAACCCCATCTTAATCCTTGCCTTGTAGTTGTTTTAGTCATGTGAGTGGAGGTACGTTTTTGTTTTTTCCCGTTCCCGCCTTTTTCCCTGCTCACGATGCCGGCTATGCACTTGTTAGGCTTGGCTGAGAGGTGAAGTTTAATTGAATCGTTCCTGGTCCATTTATGCATTGTCTTTCATTATTATTATCCTTCGACTCCCAAGGGGAGATCACTTTATATTTGTAGTTACTCTGTAGCAGTCTCCTATGTGTAAGAGGAGATCTATGTCTTTATACCAGTAACATTTCGAGATAATATATTTTTCATTTATCTTTACCCTGTTTGAGTGTGAGTTCATTTAATATTAGGTCGGGGCAAGATCTTGGGCCCAGCTTCCTGTCGCCCGACAGCCTTTTCCAGATGTGTTTTTCCACTGCGCGTATCGTTTCTCTCCTTAGTCTATATCGCCACCAATAGGTGACAAATTCAGGTGGAGGATTTTAACAAGATGGTGATAATTATATAATTAGTTAAAATTGGTGACATTATATATAAAAATTATGCAGATGTCATACATGGAACAGGTAAAAACATGCTTTTTTTGAAAAACAACGCCATCTGTTAGACGCAAAAGCATCACACGCAATAATAAACAACGCTCATGGCGAACAGCGTGATTTCGATTTATTTTCATTTTGATTTAATTATTTCATTTTGATTTAATTATCAAAAGTATTTCCCAATATTCAAACCAATTATAAGAACCACGATTGGCTGAGTGAACGAGCTATTTTTTCCGTAAGAATAAAGACGTCTACGAACGTAACAGTATTATTCAGTGTAACATTGAAAGCGAGGCAGTCACATAGAAGTTCGTCGACACTGCTGTGGAAGCAGATGAAGCGGTTCATTATCCTACAGAATTGTTGAATTCACTCGATCTGCCAGGGATGCCATGTTGCGAAATATCAACCAGCCAAAGCTTTGCAACGGCACGCGGCTTGCAGTAGAAAAATTAATGAGCAACGTAGAAGCAATCTTGACAGGACCTTTCAAAGGTGAAGATGTCCTCATTCTTCGCATTCCTTTCATGCCAACGGATATACCATTTCAATTTAAGAGATTGCAATTCCCAATTCGATTGGCGTTTCCAATCACCATCAACAAAGCTCAGGCACCATCTTTAGAATTGTTCGGTTTAGATCTACACACGGATAGCTTCTCACATTGATAATTATATGTTGTGTGTTCTTGGTCCACAAACCAGACAATCTCTATATCTGCAAAGACAATGGAACAACAAAAACTATTGTATACCCACAAGCATTGTGAAATTTAACATATTAGAAACGTGTGCTTTCTCTTTCCTTTCTTTTCCTTTTAAGCTGAATGAGCCACAGCAACGCGTGGCCGGGTACTGCTAGAACCATAACAAGAATCATATCATTATTTACATACTGACAACAATAATCCAACAATTTATTAATAATAATTGATAATTAAAGATTATATCATTATTTAATAATTCAAAATTATAGTAATAATAAATTAAAAGAGGACCTAGTGTTTATTAGTTCAAGGCGTCATCTCCAAACAGCTGTTTCACTGTAATATGCAGATCATCAGTGGAGAGCAGACGCTATAAACCCCTAGGTCCCATTACGGAGGTGGATATTAGTTAAAGAGAGAACAAGAGTGGAACCTCCAAGCTTCAAAAAAAAAATTAAAGTCAGCTCTCCACTGTCGAGCTGAAGATCTGCTCTCTACTATAAAGTCTGTAGTAATAATAATATCCAAATGTTAGAAGACATACGTTCAATACTGTATTGTGAGGCACAGGGGACAATTGAGAAATGGGGGATCAAACAACATCACATATCTCCAACTGCACGGCCATAAGAATACAGCTCCCCTTGGAGACGTCTCTTAGAGGGCCGCATCAGCGACCATAGAGGAGACATATCCATTCTCACACAATACTGTGCAAGAAACAAAACAAAGAAACTAATTTCCCAGATAAGGACAATATTCAAAAACATGAACTCTCGCCCCTGGCCTGAAGAATTGTCGAATGCAGTTGAGGATGCATTTCGAACTATCACATCGGAAATGCTCCACAACATGTCAAGTAAGATGTGTCGGCGTATGAACTTGTGTGTGTACAGCAAGATGGCGAACAAAGACTCAGTGAACAATTTATCTGTAAATATTTTCTTAAAATACAACTAAAGTACGGGTAGCCTATTTCCCGGTCATACTGTACAATGAGAAAAAATTCTTCATATCCCTTACATCTCCCTCTACTGCACCCAACACAAGCAATCCCACAAACGAGGCATTACATGAATACTGGTCGTATCTGTCGTCCAATCCCATCCCCCACAATGACAGAGCACCATGGATTACAGAGGAACAACAACTCACTGAACACTTATCCTAAATGCCCTTCCATGCCTTACATTACTCGCCAATTTCCATTACATTAAACATTACATTAAATTATATTTTGTTTGAATTTAAATTTATCATTTCTTTAGCCAGATTTACAAATCTTTCGTTTCTGTTCAAATTTTTGAGTTCTCTAATTAGTAAATTATTTGATTATAGTTGTCAATATGTAAATAATGATATGATTCTTATTATTGTAATAGATTACATATATTGTTACATAAATGCCCATTATCCTGTTTTGTTATTTTTAAATTATGATTCCATCATGTACCTTGATAAAGGAAAGTCGAATATCTTTGCGAAAATTTACGTATAAAGCGTATTTAATTATTATTTATGTCTTAAGTGAGATGAGGTATTATTCATGAATTATTATGACTATTAAGAGAGAAGAGATTAGGAGGAAATATGGATTCGACGTTTACACAACATTCCTTTCTTTAGAAAAATATAATACTCTTATTGAATTATCAAAATGACTTGAACATTATAGTGTTCTTCAGAGGTTTAAATTATCGTTGCAAATATCTACAAATTATGAAACTGCTTTCTTATCTATCGTTAAGTAGTTAAGTTTACATCTTGGTGACTTCATTTTATTTGTAAAACAAGGAAAAAACATGTGGCATAGGTCTACACTAAAAAATTTTCGGTTTCGGAATTATTACGCAATGATTAAATGTTAAAAATATTTTGAATGAATTGGCGATTTTCATATATCCCACCGAATCTTTATTGTGCACATTTTAATTTGTTGAAACCTTGTGAAAGAATTTTCCAAGCATTTTTTAAGGGTTTTCCAAGCGTTTTACAGAATTATTACAAATTGCAATAGGGACCGTGCATGTGACTGGTGCTGCCAGTGGCGGCAGAAATTGGAAATATTGTAAGGGGAGGTTCTAACAATAACTTGCTTACGAAAGGTTGCATGCCCATTCTTGCAAAAAATTTCAATAATGGGCAAAGGCAGCATTAATTGCTGCGTTGTTGGATGCAATAGTACTTACAAAATACAGAAAACGTTCACTTTTATTCTTTTCCTGCAAGACCATTTGAATTTTTTATTTTTATTATTTATAAATAATCTAACTTTTTGTATAATTACATCTTTACAGAAAATTTTTTTTTATATAATTACTAGTATATCTCTTTCAAATTGTTTTTTAGGCCAAATGGTTCCACATGGGAACCAACTAAAAATTCAAAATTATGCAGTCAGCACTTCATTGGAAATGAAAAGTCAATGCACCTACTTCGTCCAAGTTATTTACCAACTATTTTTCCCAATATATATAAACGAAAACAAGTGCCATTCTTGAGAATCGATTCGGCTATAAATTACTTTGAAAAAGATTTGTAAAAGTAGAAGGGTAACAACAAGCTATATTTTAGAAAAGGAAATATGGCTGCCGCGTCCCAACAGTTGGGACTGCAATAGCCGCCAATGGAGCTGTAGTCAAAATCGGCCATCTGTGCACGGTGTCTATACACAGTACTGAACCATTCCGTCTTGATATATGAAAAATCGACGATTTTTTTTTAGTAATTCACACTGTAAGTTATTTACTCACCCTATGGGCTTCCTGTTTGTTTATCATATAAGATCTCTTAGCATGTGCTTAACAGGTCATACGGTGTTTGTGGAAGTTGCGTAAACTTCAGATTTCTACGAAGCCAAACGAATCTACAGGTGGAAGGGCTACGAAATTAATCAATAAACTTAAGGATCCTCTCACGACTCACAAATTTAAAATTTTTGATTTTCCATTTGTTCTAGATACTTACCTAGAAGCCATAAAGGTGTAAATAATAATTCTTAAGTGAAAAAGGAAGCCAGTTGAGAAACGGTTATACCGTTTTTTCAATATAGGTTTAGTGTATATTACTAAGGTCTCTTATTTTTCTGATATAGATATTATATAAAATATAATAACACAGATTATATACGAACCTGCAAGTTTGACCACCTTCAATGTATTTAAACATGCACTCGACTACAACACCTTGCATAAAGCTATCAAAGCAACCTCGCTTCCAATATTCTTCGGCCTTATTATCTAATTAATACAAAATAATAATACATACTATATAATCATGTTTGTTAAAATTGCAAGACCATGAAGAAATCATCAGAATTGATGATATTACACACATTACTAATTGTGATACAAACAAAAGATTAAAGTTTTAGAGCGATGCAACAACATTATTTGAAAAATCATTATGGAGTAAAGCGTCCACCAGCTACAATAAACCGTGGGATCGAATTCAACCGGGCTTGGGTGTGTTCCTGGGGTGTCACCTGTCAGGCTGCTTCTATCCGGGTCCACAGTTCATTGGTATTGGCTACTGGATGACCATGATGGGCTAGTTGCCAAGTAATCAGACATGTTCAATATCCGGTATATCGGGCGAACATCAGACCAGAGAAGAGGGGGTATCTGCCTTGCTTCGAAGACGACCTGAACATTTCTGGCAGCATGTGATCGTACATTGACTTGTTGAAATATTGCTACAGGAGTTTGCTGAAGGAAGGGTACGACTTCAGCCTCCACAACTTCCGTATGTAGCGGTTCCTGTTGAGTGCCCACAATTCGTAGCAGCCGAGATCACCTCTGAAACCCATATGCTCCTCAAACCATCACCCCTATGTTTCATGCAGTATGACGCTGGACAATGCAATCTGAAGATGGCGGTCACCTTGATATCGTATAAACCGTATGAGGCCATGATTGTAATCCAAGTTGAAGCGGGACTCGTCCGAAAAAAAGACGTGGTGCTAATCTGCATACCAGTAGGTGTATTCGTAAGTCCATTGTAGCCTGAGGCGCCGATGACCCAGACCAAAGGGAATTCTCCGCAAAAGAATGCATGCACGCATTCCTCTGCACAGCAGATGTCGTCGAAATATGGAACCAGACTTGTTGCAGTGTTTCAACGTTGCGCTAACACTCCAGAAGAACCTGAACTGCAAAGCGGATGAGGTGTCTATCAACCCGTGATGTCGTCACATTTCCGTATTCCACTTCCGGATTTTCAACTTCTGTTCTCGTCAGTCCACTGCTTCCACACTTGCATCGCTGTCGTGAGATAACGACCCATACAAGCAGCAATTTCGGAGTATGAAAATCCTCCTTCACGCAAGGTATAAGCATATCAGTGGGCCCTGTTCAAACTCCATAGGTTTTTTAAAATGCGCACTTTGACGTCGACAAGACACAAACTCCATTAGTTACGTGTACAGCTTACTGACGATGAAAGACTACTTACCTGGATCCAAAGGAGTCCTGTACTCTTACGGTCTTATACTACAACTCAGAGAGCGCTGCTGAGTCTAGGAAGGAGCAATCGTTCCCAAATTTTAATCCCTTGCATTTCATAGCCTGCTTTACAGTTCCTGTAAGTTTCACTTCCTGTGCATGTTTTCTTCCTGGTATTGCATTTTTCAGAAATATTTGTGTAGATAAAATTTAGTTGGAATGTTTAAATATTAAATGGAGAAACAATAAAGTACGCATGACTGAATGAATTAGTTTTTAATTCATGTTTTATAAATTATTTAAAAAAATATAAAAAAACAAAAAAAACATTAAAAGGGTTTGAATCCTTGCGTCGGCATGGATGTTTAAAAACTTTCTTTTCTTTGTTGGTCTGCTTCTTCATATTTTTCTTCCCGTCTGAATTCATTCCTTTGTTACTTCAGATGATTCCATTCCAATAATCACAAGAATGTATTTGAGTCCAGCTTTTACACAATGGCATCGTTCCTTGCACTTACACAATACCAGTTCTTCGCAATGTTTGCTTACATCTGGAAGTTCTATTCAAAGAGGTTTGAATGTGGTTACATTATCCATTTTAACTGTGCCATCATCCAACACTGTGTAAAAGTTGGACTACGATGTAGTCTTTTCTGTACATTAGAAGGTCATTGCTCGAGAAGAGATGAATAATTAACACATTTTAATGACATTAACTGCAAATGTACAGCTCAAGTAATTGTTAAAAGTTTTCTTGGGAAATAATCTTAAGAAAATGTTAAATTTAAATGAAAACCATTGTATTCACAGTAAAGTTGCTAATGTAATTTATTTGTTGAGAATAAATAGTATTTTAAAATGATACCTTCTATTAGTATTGAAACCGTTCATTACTTACTGAGATACATATGCACAACGAATCAACAGTGGGCAATTTTAAGTAGGTAAAAAATATCTGTAATCATACCATAAAACCTATTCTGAAATTATAGGTTGATCTTAGAAACTATTTTAGGCAATAATATATTTACTTTGGGAAGTGGGTGGGAAAGGAATTTAAATTAACTATTGAAATAACCTCGTATTTTAGGAATAAAACGAGAACTATTGTATCGACATCAAAATGTGTGATAATCTTTGGGTTTTTTTTTAGATTAAACATTGTGCTTTAAAATGAAAACTCTCTCATTAAAATCGTTTAGTAGTTTCTGATATATGGAACTTATAAAGAATCTGCATTGTTTTTGCAATTAGCTTCAAATCTGATCCCTATCTTCCACGAACAAGTGGCAAAAAAACAAAACAAAAAAAAACAACACAATTAGCTGCCCGATGCTTCCCTGCATGCATCAAGGATTACGCTCTTTAAAATTGGTTTATTGTAATCTTGCAGGAGTGGAGAATAAATACTAGACGGGAGTGAAATTTCTTTTTCTGATTGTAACCTATTTAGCAAGCCTGGTCTAAAAGCTTTACGTGGAGTAGGCAGATTTACTAGCTGTAAAAGCAGCTGTAGAGGCACAGGGAATTAGTGGTATTTGCAATTAAGGAACAAATTGGGGTTTAGAGTTAAATCATATTAACTCAAGATTGACTTAATTAAATTAGTAAGTAATAAGTTAATAATATAAGCACATTAAGTTACTTTGTTTGATTTAAGGTTCCGAAAAATTAATTGAAAAACCAATAACTGAGAGCAAGAAAAATTGCCTTTTGTGCTAATATTCTTTCTATTAAAAAAAGAGATAGTTGTTTTGCAATTGTTTTATTTTGTATTGGATTATTAAATAATTGCAATAAAAATAAAAAATTACGAATAATACAAATATTACAAATAAGACTGCTACTAAAATTCGGGTGCATTTTGAATGTCACATTGCTTAGTAGTGCTTTCCTGCAATGCTTGGCGATTTGGTACATTTCCATTTTCTAGCATGGGAGACGAAGTAAAGAGGGAGAACAACTCGTATGGAATAAGAAGGAATAACGCTGCAACGAGGGTCCATATTAATTGGCGTTAGATGCAGTATGGACCCATATTCGTTTAGGATGAAAATAAAAGTATCCTAGCAAAGGAATGAAAAGAATGGCCTTTCTACGTCGTTAACTTTAATATTGCTGAAATTGCGATTGCCATTGTAATTCATACACAATTAAAATAATTGTAAATAATCAAAATGAAGTTACAAGTAAACATCAACGCACATAATTAGATAAAAAAACCAGAACATTTCATTGAGCCAACTTTGGTAATTATAGCCAAAGTTGTATGCAAACGAATTTCAGTTTATAAAAAAATAGGCATGCACGTTTTCATAATAAACTGCACTTGACTGTTTATTTCATATACGGCAAAGATTACATTATATTGCTGTGCGAATATCAAGATGCAATATTTTAAAGTATTCAAAGTATTTCAAAGTATTTTAAAAACAATAATTTGTAATAGTAGTAATACATTTAACGTAAACGCAAATTTCTTAAAATCAAATTGGTGTTTTTGTAATCTTTGTTTGATTTTCCAACATCAAACCCTATGCCACGACTAACTGAGGCATAGAGAGCTCATCTTGTTGGGTTGATCGAAGGTGTGGAAATAAAAAAGCAGCAGCAGACATCGTTGGGTGCTCACGTCGAACTGCACTGCGATGGTGATACAGTTATACTCAAAAATGGGCGCTTGATGGACTTGGAAAGATGCCCGAAAAATAGAGTAACGACAGAAGAGCAAGATCTTCAATTTGTCTGCCTAGCTGTTGCCCAGCCTACAGTAACAGCAACGCATATACGTAGCGCACTGCACATTGTTGGCAACAAACGCACTGCAGTACGCTGTCTTAGAGAGCACGGACTACGAAGCGGGTAGCTGCGCCGAAAGAGCGCCTCACAAATACTAACCAAAACGAAAGACTTGAATTTGCGCAAGCACATCAAATATGGGACGATGAATGGAATGAAGTTGTGTTTAGTGATGAGGCTTACATTCAATATCAACATCACGTGAAACTCCGAGTCTGGAGACCAACAAGTGCATGCTACTATGAAAGATATTTTCAGCATACGATACGGAGTTGACGATTCCCTGTTCCCGTGCGGGCATATTGCAGCGTTAATCGATTGGGACATTTGAACAGGATGGTTATTTAAACCGATATCAATACGTTATATTCTGAAACGTCACTATTCCAGAAATTCTTAACAACCACTTCCCGGATGGCAATTATATTTTTTAGCATGACAGAAGCCCTGTTCATCGCGCTAATTTAGTTAAAACTTGTCTTGATGAGCATCCGGACATTCGAATTCTACCTTGGTCAGCAAAAGGAGCTGACCTTAACCCTATCGAACAGGCTTGGAACATGATGAAGCGGAAAGTAGCCAATGATCTTGTGAACGTCCGTACGAAGGATTATTTATTTGAAAATGTGTCAATGCATGGGAACCTCTTAGACAAGACCATGATTATATCCATTCATTATTTGACACCATCCAAAATAGGGTCGAAGCCGTGATCCAAGCGAACGGTAGCTGGTTGAAATACTAGGCCTAAGCATTGAATCTTTTCTTCTTAGCTTCTTTTAAAGCTTTTTGATTTTTTTTCAATTTTTTTAATGCTTTTGCTTTTTTTAAGCTTTTTGATATTTTTTTTTTTATTTTTTAATGCAATTGTGTCCAAAGTTAAGACATCGCTACAATAATATTTTATTAGTAATCTTATTTGTATTATTTGTAATGTATTTTTCTTGCAATTGTTTACTAACCCATTACAAAATAACATACTTGCAAGAAGGAAGAATATTAACACAAAAGGCAGTTTTTCTTACTTTTAGTTATTAGTTTTTCAATTAACTTTCGGAACCTTAAATCAATCAAAGCAAATTAATGTGCTTGTATTAGTAGCTGAATTAACTCAATCTTCAACATTTTCTATATAATAAATTAAATCTTGATGGATTCAGTGCCTTTCCCCCTCCCCCCAGCAACGTGTTATTTGAAAATAATAATATGATTTAATGCTAAAAGCCCATATGTTCCTAAATTGCAAATACTACTAATTCCCTGTGACTCTTACAGCTGCTTTTACTGCTAATTAAGCTGTCTTTGCCACGTAAAGCTTTTGGAACAGGCTTGCCAAATAGGTTACAATCATAGGTTACAATCAAACAGTCACGACTGTTTTTCAGCCCAATCGGAATCGTCTACGGTGACAGAACGACAGATTGCTCGCGATAGTGCGTCAGCAACAGAATTGTCCTTGCCTTTCTTATGGCGAATTTCGAAGTCAAAACTTTGGAATTTCAGTCTCCACCGAGTAATGCGATTAGATATCACGCTTGGAGATGATAACCACTTCAGAGCAACATGGTCAGTGTAAACAAGAAAGTGTGTGCCGCTAATATACTGCCTAAAATGAAGTATCCCAAATAAAA
This sequence comes from Thereuonema tuberculata, assembly GCA_023159025.1. Lineage (NCBI taxonomy): Eukaryota > Metazoa > Arthropoda > Chilopoda > Scutigeromorpha > Scutigeridae > Thereuonema > Thereuonema tuberculata. Next base: position 41,353 of record JAFIDM010031222.1, on the reverse strand, counting down.
CTGCTAAACATTCTAGTTCGGGCAATGAATAATTTTTTTCGGCGCCATGAAGGCTTCGGCTTGCGTACGCGATGACACTTTCTTCCTGATCGTTTGGTTGCCTAAGGTTGGCGGATCCCATCCCCTGATGCGTCACAATAAAGCTGAAAAACTTTTTTGAAGTCCGGCCGAGCCAGCACAGGTTTGCTAGATAGGATTGATTTCAACATGGCAAAAGATTCCTCCTCGTCTTTCGACCACTTCCATGTCGAATTCTTTTTTAGTAAATTCCTTAAAGGAGCAGTAATGGAAGAAATATTAGAAATAAATTCCCTAAAATATTGGCACATGCCTAGGAATCGCTGCAACTGATTAACAGAGGACGGCGTTGGGAACTCAGTGATAGGCCTAATTTTCTCCTTCGAAGGCCTCAAACCATTTTTATCTACTCGGGATCCTAAAAATTCGACTTCTTCGATCCGAATTGCGACTTATCGAAGTTCACACGTAAATAAAACTGGTGAAGATGAGTCAGTAAGGAATCAATAACACTCACGTAGGTTTCCCAATCTGGCGTAGCAATTAAAATGTCATCGGCATAGCGTACCACAAAGTTGCTCCATTCAGCGCCAATGACTTGATCAAGAATGTGATTGAGGCATGAAGCTCCATTCTTTAGCCCAAACGCAACAACATTAATGCAAAATGTGCCTAAACCAGGTATACTGAAAGCTACTTTCTTGCGAGACTCCTCGTCAAGTCTAATTTGCCTGTAGGCCTTGGTAAGGTCAATTATAGAGTACACTTTAGCATTATTTAATTGGCGAACAATATCATTAATATTGGGGCTGTAGTAGGCAAATCCGGTAGTAATTGCGTTAAGGGCGCGAGCATCGATAATGAACTGTGGCTCCCTGTCTTTATATTTTTTTAAGAAATAACATAATGACCAAGGTGATTCCACTCGCCTCACAACGCCGTCTATTTCCATATCTAAGATAAGTCGGTGAATAGTGTCAAGATCAACCGTGATGTATCTAACTTGTATGTATCTGCGAGGTGGGTCAAAAGACGAAACCATGCAGGGAAGGACCCACTGGATTGGCGGGCCTTGCTGAGAAGCGTGATCGATGGGACTCCATCGCCATTGATTTTACCGGTCCCCTCCCCAGGAGCAAGAAAGGCAACGCCCACTTGTTTGTTGTGGTTGATGTTTTCTCAGGTTGGGTGGATGCGAAACCGTTGACAGTAGCCAACACAGAATCCTACATTAAAATTTTAAAAGATACTTTCTTTTACTTTGGTTTTCCCAGAGTCATTATAAGTGATAATGGCGCTCAATTTCATTCAAATTTGTTTCAAAAATTTTGCGAAGATCATGGAATCAGACATCAATTTTGCAGCCCCGTACTATGCCGCCTCCAATCCATCGGAGAGGTACATTGGAACTATAAAAAGTATCATTAAATCATATGTTGAAGGTAAAAATCAGAAGTGGGATTGTGAATTAGATAAGCTTTTATTTTGTTTACGAGGTTCTGTTAGTGAAGCCACTGGGTTTTCCCCTGCCTTTTGCATGTTTGGCCGTGAGACTTTACCTGGAGGAACTGTTCTCAGTGAGGATTCAACCTCCGATTGCTCAAGGTGGAGGAACAACTTTGTGATGCGCATGGAGAAGATTCTTTCCGAAATAAAGGTGCATCGAGATAAGTGTGAAGCTAAGGATAAGCAGCATTATGAGAAGCCGGAAACCTAAAGTTTTCCAAGTCGGAGATTTAGTTTTGGAGCGGATCCATGCTCTTTCCTCTAAACCAGGATATCGTACGGCTAAGTTCTTTCCTTGTTATGAGGGTCCTTTTGAGGTAACTTGGATTAATTCTCGAGTTTCTTATTTAATTGAATTTTTAAGCGACCCTGTTCATTCAAGAAGGGTTCACATTTCTCACCTCCGGGAGTTCAAACGGGATGAGAAATCCAATTTGGCCTATCATTAGTAATTTTTATTTGGACAGAATACCTTGATGATTTTGGTGGAATCAGGTGCTTGACATCGTTTGATTGCTTTATATTTTTTTCCTTGGGATTTTATCTTTGCTCTCTGTGAGCCAAATTATCCTTTGGGGGCCGTGTTGGTATTTATGCGATTGCAATGCAGGATTTTCATTCTTAACTTTGGCCTAGTGCCCTACGTTTGTGTTGGGGGGGATGTGTCACGTTTTTTTTTGGTTCATTTTTAGTTTGTTTTCCCCACTGATAAGTTTTCCTCCCTCAGCCCACATTTTGGTGTTGATGTTCAATTTTTCGCGCAGATTGATGTTTTTTTTTATTTTCTTTTGAATATTCATCTATTTTTCTTTCTTTTTTTTTCTCTTTCTCTTGGCGTCTGCTTTCTTTGTTCTTGTTTTGTTTTTCTTCTCTCCATTTCCTTTCGAGGCTCTCTTCTTGTTACACTGTCGCCATGTAAGCCATGTTGTGACTTTGCGTCCGTTTGTCTGACTGACCTTTGCTACCAAGTGTGTGTTCGTTTCTCAAGCGCTCCTTCTTTCTTTTCATTGTCGTCATGTATGTTGTGACTTAAGTGTCCGTCTGTCTGTTTAACTCCCTGTTGTCACGTGCACTTTTTTTCTTCTCCTCCTTCAGTCTTTTTACCCGTTGCTAAGTAACATTAATATATATGTGAACATGATTTAGCCGAGTAAAGAGGTCTGGCGATGGATATCAAATCGCCAGCCTCATGTGTGTTAGGCTTAGACGTTAAGCCCAGGAGTTTGATTGATTTCCTTTTGGGAGAACTACCCTTTGTAATTCTGTGCTTCATACCTCTGCATGCTTTTACGAGAGTCTCAGAGAGTGAGAGAGACTAAGAGATTTTCCTTGAAAGACACTCTTCGGAGAAGCTAAACAGCCGAGTATTTGCCAGCGCGAAATTGCCAATCTGTCTGTCTGAACATGCATGGCGAAGCCGCTCGAGACACAGGGAGACAGCAAAGGAGACAAAAGTGTCGATACTCTCGTTAATGTGAAGGAGTCTCGCAAAACCCCACAGCAAGATGGCAGGCCAAACCACTTACTTGCCTTCCTACAAATTGCAGTTACGCCGTCGAAGTTCCACTGTCACTGCGGAAGCTGTATTTTAAAAGCCCATCGAACGACGCAAAAATACTTGAAGTCAGTGCCGGCGGTGTTCCTAATCTCAACAATGTACTTAATTAAATCATATCTTGGCCTCAGGTGCAGTGCCCGAACAGTGCTTCTATTTGTGTTCGTGTTGGTGATTTTCGCGTGTGCTTCTGAATTGGGATCCCAATGTTCAATGAAGATCGTCGAATTTGTAAGTAACTATCATTTTGCTAGGTACATTTTTTTCTTCGCCCCTGAAGAAAGGGAAAAATCTAATAAAGATTACTTTTTTTTTATTCTATATATAAAAGAAATCTGAATTAGTAACTGTAGTGCTTTGAACATTTACTAGAGTTTCTTCTCGTCATTAATTTTTTTTTCTTGTTGTTCTTCCACCGAAACAAGCATTTTTGTTTTGTTTTATATTTATCACAGCCTGCTTAAATCTGTGTGTGTTTTTTTTATCTTAATCTTTTGTGTGTTTCATTTTTTTTATGCTTATGCACTTTTTTCTTATTATTTTCCTGTCTCAAACAGGTGGTAGCAGAGTGCTTTAATTTTTTATTTATCGTTTGCTCATTGAGAATTATTTTCTCATGACATCCTTTTCCAACAAAAATGGCAAACACGACGAATAAAGCTCACACAAATTGCAATAATAGGGTCTATCATCATATGGTGGATGTTGGGCCCGGCAGGAGAGGAAACGGGGGCTCTCAGGCCGTTAACCTGCAAAACCCCCTAAGTAACAACATCGAAGAGACCATCCATATACAAGGAAAAGATAGAGAAATAGGATACAAAAAAGCTAGACAATATCAAAGAAAAAACCATTTGAATAGGAACATGGAATGTAAAACTATGTTGCGAGGCGGAAAGCTGGAAAATTTGAAAAAGGAAATGGAAAAAAATAAATTGGATGTGGTCGGCATAAGTGAAGTTAGATGGGAAGATATAGGAGATTTAATTTTTTTTTGATTTTTGAGTCATCTACTCTTGTAAAACTCGAGTCTCTCATGTAGTGGCTTTTGTGCTGAATCAAAAAGTGAAAAGTTCGGTCAAAAGGAATGTTTACAGAAGTGACAGAGTGATAATGATCAAACTCAAAGGTAATAATATAGATTTGATGATAATTCACGCTTATCTGTCCACAAGTCAGTATATGACGAAGATGTGGAAGAGATATGGGTCATTCCATATCAAGTGGTCTAAGGGACCCCGCGCGACCATCTCCGATTTCGATGAAATTTTTACAGTTTTTACTATAAGGCCCTAGATGGACATCTGTAACATTTCAGTTCGAAATATGCATTTCGGGCTGAGCCACGGCCATTTTCGAAGAGGTCACTCATTCGACATATTCGATGCCATGAAAAAATTGGCACTTTTGAGCTATAATATCACGATAAGTATTAGAGCATTGACCCTGAAAATTCATCAATTACTAATGTAAACCTTATGCGTACATTACGAAAATATGGGTTGGCGAGAAAAATTTCGCCGAAATTTGTTTCGGATTTTCAATGAATCTTGCTGGAATAAATAAAGCTGATATAATGTTGAAATTTTGTAATTTGGCTGTCTACATGAGTACCTACAAGTCAGTGGATTTACAGCGTTGCAGCCAATATCGTTTGGTGAATTTGGCGGGACAAACTTGGTTTCAAAATGAAAAACGCCAAAAGTGAGCTCTTTTCAGAGGAATAAATCACTCGGTGGGAGGGGGGAACCCGGTTAGCGTGTTCTAGTTGCCACCATTAGAAAGAGCAAGATTTCTGTACCAGAAAATTTATGTCCCATTTTGGTGTCTTGACGGATAAGGTGTAAAATTTCGGGTTAAGTCCACTACAGTACGCTATCGACAAATATTGTCTCATTATGTTTCATTGTTGCAAAATTGCTTGAAAAACATATTCTTAGATTTTACAATATGACTTTCATATGACTTTATTAAAACTGACAATAATTTGTTCTGTAAAAAATTAAGCAGCTTTCATGAAGGTCAGTGTAAACCTGTAAAGGATGTAAAAAGTCAATGTAAACCTGCAAAGTATATAAAATATGGTGGGCATCATATTTTTGTGTTTTTTCGGAAAAAATTATTTCCATGAGGTCACCAAAAGCTAAAGTATTTCTTCATAGAGGCGCGATTTTCTTTTTGAGTGACATAACATTTAATAAAAATTATTAACGTGCGCTAAAATGAGTGATATTATCCGTGACGCCGACGCACTGGTCAAAATAGTTAAAAATGGATTAAAAGTTAAAAACAACTAGTTTCGGCCCTTTAATTAAGGGGGGCCTTCTTCCGGTAAAATGAACCAAAGTTAAATAAAATGGGTTTAAATAGCCTCTGGAGCTACCTGCATCTTGGGAGCTACAGAAACGTATCAGACTATTGGCTAGAATTGGAAGGGTTAAAGCCTAGAGGGGGGGGGGGTACAGGTTGTTTTTCGCATTTGTACGAACAGAGGGTGTTTGTTTACGTTTTTTAAGGCCGTATTTGGCCATGTTTTGCACTGAAAGGGTCTGGTTATAACAATATGGGTTGGTTAATATATGAAAAGTTTCTTTGCATTTGCGCAAGAAGTCATTATTTTCTTTACAAAGAATGGAGACCTGATCAAAATTAATGTAATGTTTGTGCTTTTTGGAATGCGTTACTGTATTATAATTGTGGTCATTGTTATCCAAAGCGTATCGGTGCTGATATATACGGGCCGACAATTTCTGCTTGGTCTCGCCTATGTAAACACAACCCTCCCCATTTGTGCATGGAATAGCGTAAACCACTCCCTTATTACCACCTGAGTCATTTTTATTTTTATTTTTGTTGCCCCTGAGAATGCTCAGTTTGCCAATTGTGTTGTGACTGGAAGATGTGAGCGTTATATTAAAAGGCCTGAGTGTTTTACCTAACGCTTGAAACAACGTAGGATGAAATGGGATAGAAATGAAACTGCGGATATGCTTTTGCGTATTGTTATCACTTAGATAGCGTGCACGCGTGAATTTGGCTATGCTGTTATCCAAAAAGGTTGGAGGATAACCATTACGAATAAATAAACTTCTAATATATTGGATTTCCTTGTTAAAATCCGAAAGGTTATTAGACAAATTAAAGGCCCGATCTACAGCCATTCTAATGTTGTTAATCTTGAACGGTTTGGGACAGTAAGATTTAAAATGCAGGGTAATGGGCTGAGATGTTGCTTTACGAAACACCGATGTGTAAAAAGAACCCTCCCCCCGTTTATTTGAACATCCAAAAAAGCAATGGTTTTGTGAAATTCATTTTCGTTTTCAATTTTGAACTTAATGTTGCAGTGGATGGAGCTAATAATAGATGCGATTTCATGTTGAATAGATGGATGGGAATAAAATAAAAGATCGTCCACGTAACGACAATATAACGGAATTTGAAAGTAAATTATAATGTCGATCCATAGAAGTTGCTGATGGAACCGGAATCATAGCAAGAATATATTGTTTCGGAACCCAACAAATGTCCTGTTTCGAAGGCCAATAAAATGATCTTGCCACACCGTATGGATGCATAAAGTTAATCAAACATCGAGCTGTTCATTCGAAACTTCTTCAATAGTGCCAATCCACCATTTCTCATCATAAGCGCAAGCAACGTTAAATCCCCGCTGAAAATCAGTAACTGGTATAAATTCAAAATTTCTGTCTGACATTTCGATCAACATTTGCATTAAATCCCACGACGTCATTCGAAACTCTGCTGACGCGAATTTTTTGCTCATCAATTGGCAAGAATTGGTGATTGTCATTTGTTCCAGCAACTGTATATCCAGATTTAAAACGAATTTTCTGCTGATTTCTGTGTGTTTCAATATCATCATTTGAAACAAAGAGGAACTTGATTCCGGGAACGTTCATTTTCCCAAATTTAAATAAATCAACTGGCATTAGAATTTCATTATCGATTGGTCGCTGGAGGCTTGCTCTTCATGCTAAAAGTTTGACAGTGCCTCCTACACCATCACATGGTAAATTGCCATGGCTCGTGGCAAAAAACTTACATTCAGCACTAATACCAAATTCGTTCTCATGATGAGAAAGGTTTACAAAGTTTTTGTAATTTTTGTACTGTGCTGCTGAGCCGTCACTGAAATAATGGATAAGACTGATTTTGAATAGTTGACTGATTTCCGCAATTAAATTTCTGATGTACACATGCACTGCAATGGTATCATGGCGTAGACAATCACTGGCGACACAGTAGCTCAAGCTTTTAACAACAGTTTATATTTGTAATAAACAAGACAAGGGTGCAATGTTGTCTGACTGTTTTTCCAATGGAAGCCTTGCACTGAATCTTGAACAACAAAAGAATAATTCTCTGCAAAGTCCATCAAAATTATTGCGTTGTGAGACTCCATTCTTTCCTTCAAGTTCTTCAAATAATTGCTCTGATGCTTGGCAATATAATGATGACTAGAGACTGCAATAATTCTGGCCACCATTTTCTCAATAAAATCATGAATAGTCAATTAGTTTGGTTTCCAAAGTGGACCGATGAGTGTGTATCCATTGTTTAAAAATCGATAACATGATCAAAGTCACCGTCCCCAATTTTTTCAGAACAAGTTTATTATCAGTTTTAATAAAGTCATATGAAAGTCAAATTGTAGCATCTAAGAATATGTTTTTCAAGCAATTTTGGCACAATGAAACACGATGAGACAATGTTTATCAATAGCGTACAGTATTGGACTTTAACCCGAAATCTTAGACCTTAACCGTCAAGACACCAAAATGGAACATAAGTTTTCTTGTACACAAAAACTTGTTCTTTTTAATGATGGCAACAAGAACATGCTAACTGTTGTCTTCCCCCCACCCCCCCCGAACTGAAAAGAGCTTACTTTTGACATTCTTCATTTTGACGCCAAATTGTCGTGCCAATTTCACCAAAGTATATTGGCTGCAAAGCTGTAAATCCTGTGACCTGTAGGTACTCATGTAGACATCCAAAATACAAAATATAAATATCATATCGGCTTTATTTATTCCAGCAAGATTCACTAAAAATCCCAAAAAAATTTCGCCGAAATTTTTTTCGGCAACTTTGGGGGCCCATGTTGGCAAGGGGTGATACAAGTTCATAAGTTCAAAAAAAATACCAACCATCTTTTTAGAATTCATCTTTTATTCTCTGTTGGAACATCGTCACACTTTCTCGTGGTAATCTTCTCACGCTCTGCGTTTCAATGTTCAAATAAATCAAAGCTTTAATACTTGCTTAATTTCCACAATATTTCCCCCACATTGAATATTTGTGGAAGTAAAGGTCTGGTATTCAGTTTTTCTTGTAAGTCTATATCTTACTTCCTCAATCCTAGTTTTGATCATTTTCTTGAAATACGATTCGACTTAAAGGTTTTGTAAATATATCTGCTCTGTTTTTCTTAGTATTTACATATTTTAATTCAATCTCTTTTGTTGTTACATATTCCTTAACTACGTGGTACCTTAGTCTGATGTGTCTTACTTTTCTTCTCTGTAGTTTTCTTCCGATAACCTAATGGCTGCCACATTATCGCAATATATAGTAGTAGGCTTACTATTTCATTCATGCCTATCAAGTTCTAGTAGTATATTCTTTAATGCTTGTACTTTATTGCACGTTGTTGACAATGCTATATATTCCGCTTCCCGAGTAGACTGATCTACTAAATTTTGTTTCTTTGTCTTGCAACTTATGGCTCCGATTAGCAAAATACTGACGAATGCACTTGTGGATTTTAATTCTTTAGGATCGTCAATCGAACTTGCATCGGTAAACGCATGTATCTCTTTGTCAAATCTTTGATAGACTATACTTATATCCTTAGTATTTTATAAATATCTAATAAGTTTTTTTAATTGTTCATAATTTTGTTTATCATGATTATTGACTTTTCTTGATAACAAGTTGTTTCCATAATTGATATCTGGTCTTCTTCCATTATATACGTAATTTAGACTGTCTGAAATACTTCTAAACTTCTTTTCTTGTTCCGTTAACTGCCTATCTTCCATTTTAATTACTTTCTTGTAATTGGGACCCACAGGAACTAATAATGCATATGTATCTTCTAGATTAAGTTCTTTAACTATTTCATCTATAAAGTGTCCCCTGTGGAGTTGCTAGTCTCCCTGGCTTAGTTTTACTGATCCTTTTTCCTTATTGTAAAAGACATTTATGCCTATAAAGTCTTAAATTTCTCCTAAATCTTTAATTCCAAAAAAGATCATTTAATGTTATCTTGACTTCTTTTTAATGTTTAAATCTGCACACATGATCAATATATCATCAACATAAATTAATAAGACACATGTTTTATTATTTATTGTCTTGTAATACAAACATATATCAGATTTTGTGTTAATTTTTCTTTAATGGTTTTGTACCATTGTCGACCTGCTTCCTTCAATCCATTTAGAGCCTTTTGTAATTTCAATCCATCACAGCCTTTGGCCTTGATATCTACCCTTTTCTGGTTTGATTAAGTATATATCTTTTTCCAGTGTACCATTGAGATAAGCTGATTTCACGTCACATTGATGGATGTACCATCCTTTTTTGTTGCTAAAGCAAGTATTGATCTTACAGTGTTCCTATTGGGCGTGGGTGCATATATGTTATTGTAATCTACTTTCTTTCGTTGTATGTACCCATTTACCTCAAGCCTTGCTTTATATTTTAAAATATTTCCACTTGTGTCAACTTTTCGTCTAAATATCCATTTTGTTGTTAATGATATCACATGATTGGGTAAATTAAATGATTTCCAGGTTTCATGCTTTTCTATGTTTGATATCTCTTCTTTAATAGCATTTTTCCACAGATCTTTTCCTTTACTTTGTAAAGCTTCTGAGTACGACCTGGGTTCATCTTCACTTATTTCTTTAATATCCAGATATCTTTTAACGTGTGATATCTAGAAATATTTCTTTTTAATTCATATATACCTCTTCTTCGTTGTTTTCTTCGGTTTCTGAATTCAATTCTTCAGATTCACATTTAGATTATACATTTTCTCTTGATTCTTCTTTTGAATCATCATTTGAACTCAGTTCAGCTTCATCTTCTGTTACACATTATCCAGTATCTTCATCGTTTGATGAATCTTCATCGTTATTTAATGTAAAGAATTTAATGAGGTTCTCATAATTTTCTACCTTCGTGTTTTTGTTCTCTTGAAGTTTATATCCGGGTTTACTTTCATCTATAAAGATATTACTTGTTTCCTTTATCTTATTATCATTTAAATTGATCTCTTTGTATCCTCAAACTTTGCTTGAATATCCTATAAGTATTCCTTTTTCAAAACGTTTATTCAGTTTACCTTTTACTTTATAAGCGGGTTTCTTTATGCAGGGTGATTCACGAAGATATGCAGAAACTTCGGGAGCTCATTCTACATGTAAAAGTAAAGAAAAAAAGTTATATAAACATAGGCCCGGAAATGCTTCGGTATCGAGTTACGGCTAACGAAAGATTTTGCCCATAATGTAGTACCCTGGGTGAAAGTACTCTTAAAGACTTGCTGGAAGTCTGGGAGGGTGAATTAAAGGTAGAAATCAGTGGTTTCTTATGGTTGTTGACCTTAAAAATCGAATGAAACATGTCGCAGAACTGTATATACCAGTGGTTAGAAGCTTATCCCACGCGGAACCTGCAAAAAAGTTGGCAACACAATAAGAGCTGTTTAACAATAAGGTGAAATCGCATTGTTTTGATTTATTATGACAGCTAACAATTGAAATATAGTCCATGTGCGTATTGTTGTACTATATTACGGGCGAAATATTTCGCTAGCCGTAACTCGATACAGAAGCATTCTGGATCTATGTTTATATAACTTTTTTTCTTTACTTTTACATGTAGAATGAGCTCTCGAAGTTTCTGCATATCTTCGTGAATTACCATGTATATTCGATACTTTTAAACTTGCGCAAATATTTTATATTTATTTGTATTGAATTTCCAAACCATTTAATTATAGGAATCTCATTATCTAGTGTTTTGTGCGGAATTCTGTTCAATAAATAATTTGTAGTATCTATTGTATATATCCAATATTTCAACGGTAACTTTGAATCAATGAACATTGTGCTTCCTCTTTCAAAGAGTTTTCTGTTGACTCTTTCTGCCACACCGTTTATCTGTGGTTGATATGGTGATAAGTTACAATGTTTGATTCCTTTCCCTTGTAAGAATTGTTTTACAACCTCATTAATATATTTTCGTTGTCAGTTTTAATTCTCTTGACTTTCTTATTAGATTATTTCTCTACAAACTCGATAAATAACTTCATATATTTACTCACTTCACCTTTTGATTTCATAAAGTAAACATACGATCTTCTTGTAAAATCGTCAATAAACGTTAATATACTGGTATAGTTTATGTTATGATCATTTTTTATATTTCAGAGCCACAAATATTTGAGTGTATCAGTTCTAGTTTTTCTTTAGTTGTTATTCCTTTTAAATTTCTGTGAGGAATATTAGTTAACTTTCCCAGTTTACACGCTTCACATGTTATGCCACTAACTTTATTTATAGTATCCGTACCTTTCATTGAATTTTCGGTCAATATATATTTTATCTTTAGAAATATGTCCCAACCTATCATGCCATCATTAATAGATATCGGTTTGACATAAATTCATCTTAGCATTTGTTTTTTTTCTTTGTTACTCTGCATTGTGTCATTATTGTTCTTCATGATTCCAATTACAACAGCCCTTTATTGTTTGTCTTTAACAATATATTTATTTCTCTTTATTATCTGAGAGTGTCCGGAATTCGCAATTCTTGAACCTGATATTATATTAATGTTCATTTCTGGTAAATGCAATACATTCATTTCTTTATTTTTCGAAATAAAACACTTTATTTTTACTGAACCTTGTCCTATTCCCATGACTGGTTCATTTGCTGCTCCATATACCGTTATTTGTTCATTCAATACTTGATACGTATAAAATAGGCTTTCATCATTACAAATATTATTTGTAGATCCACTGTCTATTAACCAAGTTGCATTATCATGCGAGTTTCTTTCACTAGTATTTTAGTAATATTTATTACTCCAACTTTTGGACTTTTATCTTTATATTTATCAATATCTTTTGGACTTTTATCTTTGTCTTTATATTTATACTTCCATTTACAATTTACTGCTACATGTCCAAGTCTTCCACATTTGAAACATTTTCTTTTGTCGTTTATATGCTTACATTTATTAAACTTAATGTTTAAAGAGTTGAAATCACTTGTTTTACTTTCATTACACCTATTTTTAAAAAAATTTTCTTCAACTTTATTAACTAACTTATTACATATATATTCAAAAGTAAATTCAGGAGTTCCTTCTTTACTTATAATTGCCTGAGCACAAGAAATCAAAATTTCCACTTAAACCCGCTAATATAATCCAGCAGGTTTCTTCCTCTGGTATCATTCCTCCTACTTGACGAGTTCTAAAAGTAGGAACTTAATTTCAGCAAGTCTTTCTATATAATTTACATCATCACAAAAGTTTGATAGTGAATAAATCTTTCTTTTAAGTCTTAAAATTTTTAAGTTATCTTTTTTATTATATTTTGATTCCAGTTCCTTAAGAAGTTTACTTGGATCATTGGTTTCTTTGATTAATAATTTAAACTTATTTTCCATCATTGACATTATCAATCCGATGGCTTTATCCATTTTGACAGACATTTACTTTTCTCATGGCGGTTTTCTATTCACTCTAGTTCTGCCATAGTCATGTTTGCTGATCGCCATAAACCTTCGTTTTGTAAGAAGGCCTTCAAATTTAGTTTCCATACAGGAAAATTCTTTCCATTAAATCTGCAATATAGTTTTTTAGCCACTTTGAACTTTAGGAATGTTCATTGTTTGTGTTATATAATAAAATAAGGACCACACACACCATAATCCAAACACAACAGAGTTCATAGTACGCTGCATGACATGTTTCGGGGATCTATCCCCATCTTCAGATTACAACGAAACCAAAACATAAAAACGTAAAATCCCTAAGCAATAAAATTACAAATGTGAGGAAGAACATCATCAGGAATACATAACAATAAGCCACTAGTAACAATGTTGAAATGTGACTGATCAAACTAATCCATTGTAAACTTTAAAACCATATACAATAATTGAATATTCCAATATTAAATATTCCATAGCAATCTGACGTGTCTATTATTAAACAAAACTAATTAAAATCATACTTCAAAGCATTCTGTACAGAAATGTCCGTATTATAACAGTGATAAGTTTTAATAATTACCGATTCACAAAATTTCCTTAGGTAATTATCCTTTTCTATTGCATAAATAGTAGGTTTATTGGTAAGAATATTATGAAAATCGTAATGTAGTATATTGACAAACAAATATGGAATATTGATAATGTCAAAAGTAACATATCATTAATATGTAGGTATGTTGATGATACGTTCTGTGGGATAAATAATAAGAGTTACCTTGGATCCTCACAACAAATTTCAAATAGCGTTTAATTAAATTATTTGCATGTACTGGTATTAGCAGAGCATAGTTAGGCAACATGAGGTAAGAAATAAAGAAGCGGTAAACTGGAATAGACTTAACATGTTTTATAAAATCAAATAACTACAAAACATGAAACAGTTGTTTCAAATGATCTAAAGTTCAATTAAATGGATTTCCCATTAACTAAAGTTCATTTCCTTTAATGCTTAGAAGTTCATTCAGAAATTCCCTTATCTTTAACTATCAAAGTTACAAACATTTGACAAAATGGTTTTCCAACAAATGTGAAATTTACTGAAATTCAATATAATGCATAAATACTTTAATGCACTGAACTTACTAGTGTTTTATTTGTCTTTACACTTGTATGTAAATAATTGTCTATCATATTCACCATGTGTGTGTTAACAGGATTATGTTGGAATGAATGGCTAAGTTAAATTAACTTCTTTTGATCCGTTTTAACTTAACATTCTAATAGTAAAATCCTTTACTAATCATTTTAAATGGTCTTGTATGATATCATGAACACTTTAACTTAATAGTTCTTGGTTTTCATTGAAATTGTCTTTAATAGTAAAATTCCTTACTAATTATCATAAATAATCTTGCACGAAAATTTAAAACACTTTAGCTTAATATTTCTTTACTTTCGTTGAAACTATCTTTCACTTATCTTAAGTTGAATGTCTTCTGAGTTCAATAATTCCTAGCATTAATTATTTTACGTGTAATAAATAACATTATCGGTTCTGCAATGCACGAACAATGTATTCATCTGTGTGTTGTGTTTTAATATTAAAGTTCTTTAACATTTATTTGAGTTTGTTCTCGAAAATCTTCATCTCAAGTATTTGATTCTTATGAGTTGGCTTTCTTCCAAATTCCGGGATGGATGAGGTAAATCGAAAATTTACTTATATTAACTACCAGCGCCGATTCGTCAGTTTATTCATCAGCTAACGTTAACTTCGATGATACTATCTTGCTGGATTTCCTTTCAGTCAACAAGTCATCGGTTACATTGGTCGCTCTCCAAGTTAAGACCTCTCTTTGGGATTCCGTCGTTAGGTTTAGCCAGTTATCAAGAATTAACTTTAAATCTATAAGTAATTCTCACTCGTTTAATTCTAAAGGCTATCTGCCTCTTAATCGAATACAAGATAATCTATTAACTCAAACTTAATCCATTGCAATATCGGATTTGGACTCATCCGATTTTCCATTACAGAAACTTAGCATCATTGCTAATCTCAGTTTGTTTTCGTAACGCCATTTCTTGCAATACTATTTAAACAATTCAACGTACGCATTCGTTCTGTATTCAAGACTTCCATTGTTTCAGTTCGTGCCGTCACACAACAATGAACATACTTTAACTTCAGTTTCAAATAAAAAAATATTTCAAATCCCTGAAGCTAATTTTAATTTAATTTTTACCATAAAGGAAAAAAAAATTCTCACACATTTATTATTATTAATAAGGATAGGGTTAAGCTGTTTTTGGCGGATTTGAATAGTGTCACTCAAGATATACAG
This sequence comes from Thereuonema tuberculata, assembly GCA_023159025.1. NCBI lineage: Eukaryota > Metazoa > Arthropoda > Chilopoda > Scutigeromorpha > Scutigeridae > Thereuonema > Thereuonema tuberculata. The sequence goes on along the minus strand of JAFIDM010031222.1, from coordinate 26,168 downwards.
TTTACCATGGAAAGAGAAAAAGATGATATGATCCCGTTCTTGGATGTTTTAGTTACTAGAACTAAATAGAAATTCGAAACTACGATTTTCAGAAAGGCACCAAATGCTAATATTGTTACCAGTGGATTGGGTCACCCTCCCATCGGGTGAATCGACTCGCCCAACCTGTCATCCCTGGAAGGAGTTGACCGTTCCAGGACTGAGTGCGAGGCAGCCTTTGCCTATTTATGAAGCTGCAGAGCCGTATTCAAGCAAGTCGTTTGGGCGGCAGCAGCCGCAGGAGTAGGCTCTCCGTCCCCCGGA
>JAFIDM010031222.1:0-25855 GCA_023159025.1 Thereuonema tuberculata | reverse complement strand
TACACTGAGGTGAAGGATCAAATCTCCTATCGTAAAAATCCCTACCCGCTTGCCACCGGAGTATTGTGGGCTTTAGACCCATTTCCCCAAACGCCGGTAGCAATATTACCATGTATTTTTTAGCAGCATGTCCTCTTCAACACAAAACTAATTCTTTGTATTTAGCAATAGGAAGAGCACTCAAAATTTGTATTAACGGGAAATTATTGATTGAGGAATTGCTAAAATTAAGAAATATCTTTGTTAGTAATGCATATCCTGTAAGCTTTATTAACAAAAACATTACCAGAATCTTATGGGCTGGAAGAAATAATAAACATAAGGACAATCTTACAAAAGACAAAGATGAGGATAAATATATCACGTTACCTTATGAGGAGAATCTTAATAGAAAATTAGCTCCCATATTGGGACAAGCTAAAATTAAGATTGCGAATAAAGCCAGTAACACATTAGATATTCTTCTTAATTATCAAAAAACTAAAATGGATAATTTAGACAAAATTGGAGTGGTTTATGGCATTGAGTGCGAGAATGGAGATGATAAATGCAGGTACGTGGGAGAAAATAAAAGACGGGTACGTACCACCATAAATCAAGGGAACTTTCAATATTTAACAACAATTCACCAAAGAGACACAGGTCATAATATTGTTACCAATAAACCTATTATTGACGCAATAGAAAAGGATAATTACCTAAGAAAATTTTGTGAATCAATAATTATTAAAACTTATCACTGTTATAATGCGGACATTTCTGCACAAAATGCATTGATGATCTTAATTAGTTTTGTTTAATAATGCACAAATCGGATTGTTTAATATTATTGGAATAGTCATTTATTTTAACATTGTTACTAAAGGCTTATTGTTATATATTATTGATGATATTCTTACTCACATTTGTAATTTTATTGCTTAGAGATTTTACGGAATCCGTTTTTAATGTTTTTGGTTTCGTTGTAATCTGAAGATGGGTATAGATCCCTGAAACATGTCATGCAGCATATTATATTTTCTTTTGTCTTTGGATTATGGTGTGGATTGTCCTTATTTTATCACTTTGAACTTTGTTAGTTAAAATAGTTTTACATTATATTCAGCAATAGTTTTTCTAAATTGGGTTCTCAGTTGAAGATTCGTTCTTTAAACAAATAAATTGTGCCCGTTTTGCATTTGAAAATGCTTGCCTGAAGTTATTAATCAAATACACTGTATTTCCGACACAGTTGAAGACGTTGTCTGGTGTCCATAACCATATTATTGTTACTTTTATATATAATTTATTAACGTATTTAATGGCAGGTAAGTACTTTTTAAACAACCACGATATATTATAAATTTAAACAAATATATAGGATCAAGAAATACTTCAATATCGAAATACGAATCCACTTCAAACATTCAATAACACTTGATAATTCTTCTTATTAAATTATCAGTTCAATAACAGTTCACAAACAGTTCAGTTCTTTAAATAATGTTCATTCTGTGAAATTCAAGTTGATAAGTTCAAAAAAAAACCAATCATCTTTTAAGAATACATCTTTTATTCTCCATTGGAACATCGTCACACTTTTTCGTGGTTATGTTCTCACGTGCTGTGTGTCAGTTTTTAAATCAATCAATGCCTTAATTAATTTTTACTTAATTTCCATACTGAATACAAAAAAGATTCAAGAACTGTGTGAAAAAAGTGTTAACTTATCCAGGCACAGAAAGATTCGGACCATAACCTACTAGTAAACTGCTGTTTGTAAAAAATGCAACACCATGAAGGAATCATCAGAATTAAAGGAAATTTGCAGTCAATTATAGGATGTTATGCAAAATAGTAAAGTTTCAGAGCCACCGCGCATGCGTGGCGTGCGCAGCACCCTCTGAACTGATGCTGAAAGCATATAAATAGAGGGCTGTAGCGGAACGTTTACAATAGTTAATGATTATTTGTTAGTGGCGAACGTTTATTGAGACCTAAGTATGCCTCCACGACGGAAGAAGGAGAAATTCCAACAACTTACGGAGTGTGAACGGGGGAGGGTTATCGGCCTTCGAGAAGGAGGATTTTCCTATCGCGCAATAGCAGCTCGTGTGCAGCGGAACAGTTGCCAGGGATGCCTTGAAGGAAGGAAACGACTTCGGACTGTAGCACTTCACGGACATACCTGTTTCTATTGAGATTACCCTCAATTCGTAGCAAATTGGATCGTCCATTATACGAAATCGCACCCCACACCATAACCATAAGTGGAATAGACTAAATATGATGTATGAAACAACTGAAGAGGAAATTAGATTTATAGAATGTAGAAATTTAAAAGAGATATGGATAACAAATGATATGACAAACAAGATGGAAGAGAGAAGAAAATGAAAAAATATAAACAGCGAAGAAGGAAGAAAAAAATATAGATTGCTAAATAATGATCTAAGAAGAGAGACAGATAAGGCGAGATCCAATTGGCTAAATAATGAATGTAAATCGATTGAGGAGATGGACAAAAAAGGACTTTTTAAGATGTTTTTATGAAAGCCAAGGAACTTTCTCATCTTAAAAAGAAAAATACAAGGAGCCTAGCCATTGAGAATAAACCAGGAAAACGGATATACGACAGGGAAGAGCAGGGAGGTAGATGGAGGGAATATATAGAAGAGCTTTATGCAAACAATGAAAAACCAGATAAATAATACTGGAAAAACAGGGGGAATAGGAATGGACGAAAGAGGCCCCAAAATACTGAGATGTGAGGTGGAAATTGCTATTAATGAGCTAAAAAATGGGAAAATGGAGGAAGTAGATGAGATTCCTGGAAAAATAATGAAACAGCTGGAAAAATATGAAATAAATGAGGTTTTGGGGCTATGCAATATCATTTATAAAACGGGCGAATGGCTTAGAGATTTTACTGAAAGTATTCTAATACCATTAAAAAATTTTAACGTGCCTTTTACAGTAATGAGAGCCGACTACATTGGCACTAAAAAATTCCGAAATTTATATAAAGGATTGAAATGACATATGCGACGCACGTTTCCGAACCCCTATGAATCAGGTTCCATTTTCAAGCATTAAAAATCCCCTACCTTGAGAAAAGTATTCCCCCCTTTTTTATCGGGAGTCGTTGTTCACGAGAGAAACTTCAACTAGTAAACTTTCAAGTAAAGTTGAACTTTCAACATGCTGTTAAAAAAGAACCACTTCTCAGATTGAACTGAAATTTGAACTGAATATAAACGCAGAAAGGGGAAATGGTAAGGCATAAAAAAAAAGTGGTTCCAAATGTTAGCAATACATGGCGCTTTAAGCGTCATACCGTAAATGGATTCGGCTACAAGTGACATTTGAATTACTATGGATATGGCGTGAGTTGCACGTTAAACCAACTGTACTATTCAACGTGCGTGACTGTATCGGGTTTTTACTGAAGAAATGACTTCCAAGTCATTCAACAGATGTGGCACTGTTAATTTAAAGCCCATCCACTACGGCAAGGTTGTACCACATCGGATGGGAAAAATCGGTTTTTAATTGTCCTGAGGCCAAAAACCTCATATAAAGCAACAATGAAATCGGTCGTTAATTATCGCGAGACTTGCGCAAGACATGCTGAGTATGCTGTCCACTGTTTTCTGCCACAAGTTGAAAGGGAGAAACAGCATGTTCCCCAACAGATCGGAGTGTCTCAGGGATTACGTTGTGAATGTGTTGCTTTATTTCAGCTAAGTTTGCAATCGGACCACTAAAGACAACATTTTTCAGATAATCCCATAGCCAGAAATCACAAGGATTAAGATCATGTGATCTTGACGGCTAGGCTGCTAGAAAATAACGGCTGATAATTCTACCATATCTGAAATGCCTCTACAGCAGCTGCTTCACTGGCTTTCCAATGTGCAGAGAGTGCCACCTTCCATAAAAATAATGATACCCACACATGCACGCTGTTGAAGTGTTGCAATGATGTGGTAGTGCAAAAGACTCGCATAGCGTTTATCATTGAGAGTACAGGAAAACAAGACCCGCACGACCCATTTCCTCGAAAAATAAATGGCCCTACTATATATGTTGGCGTGAACCATCACCACACAGTTACTTTTGCTGAATGAAGAGGTACTGGTTCATATGCGAAGGGATTTTCTGTTGTCCAAACTCTGCAACTTTGAGTATTGTCATGTCCTTGGAGATGGAAATGGGCTTCGTCTGTCCACAAAATGTTTCATGGCAATTCATTGTTCACTTCCATGCAAGCAAGAAACTCTAGAGGAAACAATTCTCTTAATAGCAGATCAACAGGAAACATCTCCTGAACATGGGTAATTTTGTATGGATAGCAGTGCAGGATGTTTTCCTACCATTTCATGCACTGTGTTTAAAGGCATGTCCAAAGTTCGGACATACACTGCACGTTTGCACATCACCCCTCGTCTCTTCCTGGACTATTGTGGCCACATCTACTGACATCGAGGCAATTGGTTTTCTCCCTCTGCCAGATTTCACTTAAAAAAAAAACCTGTCTGTTCGAATTTCTTCGTCATTTCGTCATTGGCAGACATCGGACCACAGCCTTTTTTTATACCCTTTACTGTCGAGAACTTCTTCAGAGCTACTGGCGCAAAGTCACCATTCTTGTAAAAGAGCTTAACAAGCACAGCACGAATCTTCATTGAGAGAGTCATGGCGAGCTTCTGAGAAGCAATATGAGGAAAACGCCACGTACCCCGCGTTTTCATGCAATGTATTGTGCGCATAACACATCTTGTATTTTGCATATTATGACGCTGAAAGCCATAAACATTTGGAACTATTTTTTTTTCTTATGCCATACCATTTTCCCTTTCTTTGAGTATATTCAGGTCAAATTTCAGGTCATTCTGAGCAATGCTTCTTTCTTAACAGCATGTTGAAAGTTGAAATTTAATTATACACCCTGCGTATGTGTTATAATTATCGTTTTGCAAAAAAAACTGCTTTCTTGTTATTTACATGAATAAAATTTGAAGAGATAATTTAATAATATATATTTTATTTATTATGAAAAATTATTAATTGAATTTTAAATTGTTGCTTCAACGGCAAAAGAAAATTAATTCAACGAATATGCAAATGTGACGACGTCATACTGTAATTGGATAAAAAGGCGAGACAGAGCCTCGCTTTGATAGTTCAGTTGTAGAGTAGTGAAAAGTAGTGGAGTGTAGTTCAGTTCAGTAGTGCTGCGCAGATACGTAGTTAAGCGCAGTTAGTGGTTCAACGCAGTTGAGCATCATTTAGCTGTTCAATATTAGGAAATGGTGGGACCATAGAAGTAAGCATAAAGAATCTTATTAACTAGATCCCTCGGAGAGTGCTCTTGAGAATATTAGCGTCAAGGAAAAATAACTGAATCTAGGCAAAAAGTTAAAACTGTTTAAGAAAAAAGGAACACATGAACGTTATCTCCAGCTTAATCTTACAACGAACAAATCTACAACAATTGCAACCTCGTGTCTCGTTGCCTCGTATCTTAACAATTCAAAGCTAACAATAATAATTTTTCACAAACAATAGCAACGTTTGCAACACTCCCCCCCCTGAAAGTGTAAACTTTCAGTAAAAACAATTTGTCAGCCAAAACCCACAGTTTTTAAGTTTGTAAAGTCACTAGTGAAGTTAAAGTCACAAATTCTGTCCTTCAAGTTCTAAAGGATATTTTACAACCTTACCGTCAGGTAGCAGGACACGGCACGAACGGACGCAACGCTCTAGTGACTGCACAGGTGATTAACAGAAAATACGTTTTCTTCTGTTCTCCCTCACCTTCACGCACAAAAATTGGTCCTGCATAGTCCACGCCAATTACTTCGAACGGGTTAGCTCCATTCACTCGATCAGAAGGGAGAGGTGCTTCCACCATTTGTGCTGGCTTCGCACGGCGCCGAACACAAATTTGACATGTCCTTAACACCTTCGATACTGTTCGTCTATCATCGAGGAGGACGAGCTGTCCTACCCGCAGTGGAAGTGTTGCACCAATGTTTCGACGTTCACTATAACTTCCGGAATCGTCGTCACAACATTAATAGTTAAAGCTGTTTCCCTTGCCTCGGTCATAGCTTTCTTCTCATATACATCGTCATCATCGATAGTTTCCAGGTTGTCATAACTGCCGGTTACTAAGCACTTTGGTCCATGTCACCAGGATTCATCACTGATTAAAGCTCTGGCTGACAGTCCACGAGTTAATTAATCCGCTGGATTGTCTTCAGTTCGTACGTGAGCCCATTTAGATGTTTCACAGGAGTTCTGAATCTCTCTCACTCTATTTGCCACGAAGGTCTTCCATTTCCTGGCCTCTCCACGAATCCAATGTAAAACAATCATTGAGTCCGTCCAGTATGATACAGGAATTGACGTAGATAGAGCATTTCTCAATCTTGCTACTAGGCGGACGCATATTAAGGCAGCCATGAGTTCAAGTCTTGGAATACTAAGTGATTTAATGGGGGCTACACGGTTCTTACTTGCCACCAACATACTTGTTTTTATGTTGCCTCGTTGTTCCACAATATATATCACAGCACCGTACACTTGTTCACTGGCGTCACAAAATGCATGAAACTTACGGCTAACGTCATCCTCACTTCTTAGGGAGAAACATCTCGGAACACTTAACATTTGCAAGTCCGGTAACTCCAGCATCCACTGATTCCAATCATTTTTTAATGGAGGTTTCAATTCTTCAGCCCACGCATAGTTAATTTTCCACAGTTTTTGGAACAAGACCTTTAATCTTACAGTAAACGGTGCAACAATGCCCAGAGGATCAAAAATTCTTGCCATCGCACTAAGAACAATTCGTTTCGTGGGTTGTTTCTCGCTTAGAAAGTCCCTCAGTCCCGTAACATCGAAGTGAAGAGTATCTTCATACTGATGCCACTTCATCCCTAAAACTTTGATAAATTCCTCCTGGGATCTCTCACTGTATTCCTTCTTACCGCATTCTTCTTCGACGATAGCTTTACGTAATCTCTCATCATTTGTGGCCCATTTTCGCAGATTAAATCCTGCTTCTCTTAACAGGAGTTTACCCTCAAAGAAAATACGCCAACCTTCAAAACTGGAAGGAACTGATCGCACTAAATCATCTACATACATGTTTTGAATAATTGACTTGACGAATTCCGGTTCCACCGATTCCACTCGACGCAAATGAAGACGCACTACCACTGCCAGCAGAAACGGTCCACAGTTTAATCCAAACAATACTCTTTTCATTCGATATGTTGTAGGAACCACGGGATCCCCAAACTTCCAGTCCTTTGGCAACCACAAAAATCGAACTGCATCTCGATCATTCGGATCTATCTCTACTTGGAGAAAAGCCCTTTCCATGTCTGACGTTAATGCCACAGGATGTTGTCGAAATCGTAAAAGCAAGTCTATCACATCCGGGTTTAAGTGAGGCCCGGAGTGGAGGCAGTCGTTCAATGATGGTCTTCCGGAGGAGGCATCAAATACAATCCGTAATCTCGTTGTGTCATGGTTATGACGGAAAACGGCCTGATGTGGAATATAATACTCAATTTCATTATATTTTTCTGGTTCCATCACTACTTCTGCATGTTCATTACACAAATATTCCATCATTGTCTTATGATACAACGATATCCTATCCTTGTCCTCACTAAATCGTCGCACAAGGATATAAAATCTTCTGAGAGCTTCAGCCTTATTTGATCGCAATTCAAATTTATGTTCATTCCACGGAAGTTGCACTTGATAACGGTCCCCAACTTGACGTATCGTGTTGTATGCTGTTTGCTCGACATCATCAGCGTTCTTTACGATCGTTTCATCTTCGGCAATACCTAAACTTTCAAGGCGCCAAAATTTTTCTACCTTTTTTGCAAGTTCACTGTCTGCATCGCCACAATCGGTGTTACTGATACATACATTGAATGTATTCAAATGGAGACAGTCCACTGTATATGAGTTTCCATCTTCGGGTCCGTGAACGTGCCACCCAAAGATTGTTTCAACTGCTGCAAGACGATCCGTCAAACGAACATTATTGCCGGTCGCAACAGTCCAATACAAATCTCCTCCAATTAAAATGTCGACACCGTCTAAATCACACACTGCGCTAGCACCAGGATCAGCTAATTTCAATCCCCGTTTCTCCATCTCTCTTATAATTTTATCGGTCGGGACAAGAGAGTATGTTGAGCATACCGAATCAGACTCACGTAGAACAACTTCTATACTTTTCATCCCGTCATTATCAAATAGACGAACACGCACTTTCTTGTATTCTCGGAGCCCAACAGAACCATGAGAAAACACACTAATATCAACCTTTTGTCTTCCAACCATCTCTGCTCCCACTAATTTAGACAGACGACTACTGATAAAACTCATCTGACTTCCTCCATCTAGAATTAATCTGGCACGCACTTGATGTTTTTTACCATCGACCAAAACAACCGCTGATTTCAATAAAACAACATCACGAGAGTTCAATACGTGATTTGCTATAGCTTGAGCTGGAGGGCAGTCTTCCTTCTTATCTTCCCGCGACTCAACGTTCTCCTTCAGCGTTGGACAAAGTGCAGAATGATGAGAGCCTTGACAGCTTCTACAGATGGATTTACGCATAGGGCATGACCGTGAATTGTGTCCAGTCCACAGACAATTAAAACATTTACGCAGTTGCTTTAATTTCTCCATTCGTTTACCCACCGATCTAATGTCACAATTAATTAGCAAATGCTTGTCGCTGCCACAAATCAAACATTTACGTACCCGAGGCTTCCTTTCTTTGTTGTTTGCAACCACGTGCAACGCAGACGTAGATGCACTTGCTCTACTTTTTCCACTTTTTGACTCATTAGCAATTGAACCTGTAGCTTCATTCTCCTTACTTGGTACATCTCCCACGTAACAAATACGTTCTCTCACTTCGACTTCTTCTTCTCATGAATTCAATGAAATGCTCTATATTTGTTGCGCCTGACTTCATAGTTTTACGCGCCCATTCAAGCTGTAATTCCTTCGGTAATTTCTTAACTAATGTAGGGACTAACATAGCGCTACATGCTACGACGTCAACTCCTAATGACTTAAGATTTAAGACCTTCACCTCCACCTCGTCGTAATAGCTCCGTAGGCTTATCGTGTCATTTCGAGGAACAGGCAACTGAAGCAGGCCAGCGGTAGTTCCGTCAATAATACGCTCTGTACGTCCAAACCGTTGCTTCAGTCGATCCACTGCTGTCGCATAGTTCTCCTCAGTTATTGGAAGCCCTTCAATACATTTCAAGGCACTATCCGTTACTACACTTCGAAGGTAGTTAAATTTGTCAGTGGCACACAAGTTAGCCTTTTCATGAATTGCTGACGTAAACGCGTTCCAGAAACTGGTCCACTTTAAAATATCTCCATTAAATCTTGGCAGGTCAAATTTAGCAAGTCGCATTGATAATTCTCCATTCCTTGGCGTACCGCTAGAAACAAACCTAGACCGAAGCTGGCTCGGAGATGGACTTCCAGTCCAACAATTTGACAGAATACGGCGTAACCTTTCTAACCACACAGCAATGTAATCATTATACTTCATGATTCCTTTCATTTCTTCGTCAATTTTCTTCATTCAGTTCCAAGTCTAATTCAACTTTTTGATTCAAATCATCTAACATAATCCTTTTCTCTTTTAACTTTTCAATCAAATCTTTGGCCAGTTCGGCGTTTTTCGTCTCAAACACCGTCTTCAATTCGCCTTCCATTTTCGTTAGCATTGTTCTAACAGAACCACGCTTCATAATAACCTTCGACGCCATTCCTCCTCAGCACTGCCGGTAATTACACAGAAAGAATAAACAACTTACGTTTGTAGCAGTCCACGATGCGACGCAACACACGAACGCAAAGAAAAAGGCTTAACGACGAACCATCGAACGCAATACGACGGCAGCCCTTTCCTCCCGGGTTTTCGGCACCAAATAAAGAATCTTATTGACTAGATCCCTCGGAGAGTGCTCTTGAGAATATTAGCGTCAAGGAAAAATAACTGAATCTAGGCAAAAAGTTTAAACTGTTTAAGAAAAAAGGAACACATGAACGTTATCTCCAGCTTAATCTTACAACGAACAAATCTACAACAATTGCAACCTCGTGTCTCGTTGCCTCGTATCTTAACAATTCAAAGCTAACAATAATAATTTTTCACAAACAATAGCAACGTTTGCAACAAAGCATTCAAGCAGTTGAATGCAGTCCTATTCAACTGTTCAGAAGATTATCAAATTGGCAAAATCAGCAGTTACAGAAGAATAGCTGATGGACGTATCAGCAGGTGCCAATGTCAATGAAATTATATGAAGTCGCTTCGTCAATTCACCGTAAGAACCCACTACGAAGAAGAGACAGTCGCCAGAGAATATTAAGCTGACGAGACCGTCGCACTGCAAGCAGATATGGCCCGTTACCATTAGTCCATAAGTCGCCAAGACAGCGAGACCGGAGACGCGGCAAAAAGACTGAGTCTAAAGAATTAATAATTATACAATTAAGACGAAATCTAATCGAATGGAAATAAAGAAGAGCGTTAAAGAAAATAGCGAGAAGCTTATTAAGTCAAAACGTCAAGAAGAATTAGAAGAAATAGCGAACGCTTCAAATTATCAGGTGAGACCAAAATGGAACCAATCGTTGTTAAGGAAAGTCACCTCAACGAAAGGAACCATTCAGAAGACGGATAATCACATTTGCTTCGGAGAAGACAACAGTTTGCAGTGTTCAACATTAAGGAATTACAACGGTTCAACGCAGGTTTACCAGTTAATTAATTGAAGTCAAGTAGAGGAGAGTTACTGTGAATACTGTTTATTATTTATAAACTATTAGAAATTCTGGTGCAACGAATTAAGAAGAAATAGTACATTTGTTTAATGAAGCAATTATAGTGAATCAGTCAAGTCAACTGATTTATTGGAAGGCTATTATTAAAGTGCTACTTATTTGTGCTTCGAAATATTTATTAATTACATCAGTGAGTTTAGTATTGAAGTGAATATCATTGAAAAGTGAATAATTGTGAATACTAAACCAAAAAAAGATTAGTGCTATCAACTTAGCTTATAGTGAGATAAGACGAAACCAGTGCTTCTCAACTACTCAAGTGTTAAATATTAATTATGATTATTTGTGATTTATTCAGTCGTTCTAAGTGAACGTTAATAGACTATTATAATGAACAATGATCTATTGTGATGATTGGATTATCAAGTGTGATAAAGCCCAGTACTTTTAAAACTTATCGAATTCATTTGAAACTTAATACCAACTTGTTACAAGCTCCTGTTATTTCAAAGAACACACGTGTAAATTATCTAAAACTCTGTTATTATTAGTTCAAGTAGTGTAAATAAAAAAAAATACCTATTTGCCTTTCATCGGATGAAATTATAAATCCATTGAATCTAATGATCACATAAGGAAAAGGATAAGGATATATAGAGGATCGGCTAACTGCCGTTTGATCACTCAGACCACATATTTTGGTCCATTGTGTCCCCTCATAAAACATTGATGACGTCAATGATTATTCTTCAACATAAGGTTGAGTTTCTGAGGTCATAAAGAGTAAAATGACCTTAATATTAAAAGTGAAGATGTTTCAGTGATAAGACGAAATCTACCAAAGATCCCGTCTGTTTCTAGCTAAAAGCTGGACAGAAGTATAGAATGTGTTCAGGAGTTTCCTGATCCATTCCACATTTCCTCTGGAGGTTTCGGTGTATACCGTCCCTCCTCAGAAGTTTTGTGGAAGCTAGCTTCCTCGTTAGTGCCCTAGATAGGGATGTCTTTGGAGGTCTCTTCTTCAGAGCCCTCCATTGTTACGGGGGAAACAAACAGTCACCCTGCGGAGAGCCCCCATGCGCAGGGAAGGCCATTTTTTTATTTACTCAAGGATTTGGCCTGGTTTCTTAGAGGCACCGTTGAAGACACTGTAACCCCAGTGTTATCCATCCTTCGGCACGGTCCGCTTAACACCTTAGACTGGGGGGGGAGTCTGGTTCGGGGTGCAGAGCACTGCTTCGCCTCGCACAGTGTCCTCGGACCCCGCGGAGACAAAGATTTACACTATCCAACACCCGTGGACCCGCCAGGTTGCTGACATCCCGAAGTTCCCGGGTACAGTCCAAGGACTATCGCCCGGCCTGGACCTAATGATCACACTTTCAATGTATATTTTTTCTTTAAATTCTGGATGATTATTTTTAACAAAATTTATGTCTTTTTTCTAGACCTCATCGTCCATTCTTTAGGTTTACTTTGCTTTCAACATATAATCTAAGTATCAACTTACTTTACTACTTTTGCTTACCTTTCCAATTTACTTATTTTCGGTGCTATGCCATTTCTTCCTGAATATTTTCAGATTTCCATCTGATTTTAAATTTGTATTCTGTTAGCATTTCCAAAAATACACTGAAGTTACAGAAACCTGGATAGCTGTCGAAACTTGGTCGATCCACCTCTGGATCACATACTACTGAAAAACGACTCCACGAGCTTACTGAGAAAGTCATTAGACAATGAACACCATACTTCCTGACGAGCAGTCCCCAATTCTGTAATATTCCTAGAGGTTGGATCTCTGCTTTGAACAGAATATTGAATAACATCCCAAATGCTCGTTAACGTTGAGATCACGTGTATAACGTAGGGGTCATACCATGAATGTAAACTCGGAGTAGTGTTCCTCCAATCTTTATTTGACGGCTGCGGATGTGTGAGCTGGCAGACTGTATTGTTGGAAAAGGTCAAACCTATCAAAGTGAAAGCATTACATGAATGGGTGTAAATCATCTGAAAGGATGTTAACATAGTATTCACCGGTCGGAGATGTTTGTAGACATCTGAGTGGTCCTAATTCGTCCCAGCTGAACGCACCCTATCCCATGATTTTGCTGCCACCTGAACAGTCCCATGTTGACAAGCTGGATCCATTGATTCATGATAATATTGATTCAAATCCAGACTCTTCCATCTTCGCGAATCAGTTTGAAAGTCGATTTGTCAGACAAGCCTAGTCGTTTCCAAGCGTTCCAGTGTGCAGTGGCGGCGTTACTAAGTGCAGGCGAGGTGCAGAGATGTGGTGTGAGGTAAGCAATGGCAGATGGGATGGGCGTCGGCTATGAAAGATCATACGTTGTCCAGTCCTCACGCTGATGTTAATAGAGGCTAGCATGGGACTGCGATGTTATTTGTTGCAGCCTGTCGCTTGGAATGATTCTCGACAGACGGCGACGATCACGATCACCCAGAGTCTTCCGACGGTAACACTATTGGCGTAGGTTCGATGTTTTACCCGAATTCTTGTATTCGTTATACACCTTTGAAATGGTCATATATGAAAATTCAAACATCGGCTGCGTCTCCGAAATGCTGTGACCCATCTCACGAGCACCTACTATCCTATCTCATTGAAAGTCTCTGAAATCACAATAACCTGCCATTCGCACTGCGCAATCATCTCTTAAGCTGCCACAGATGTGGCATATATACTCATATACTTATATATACACCGCTTGATGACGAAATTAATTACGAGAAAACGGTTGCTGCAAAGTCTTCTGAATGGAATTATCTATCCCAGTTTTTCTGGTACTTCAGTGTGAGTACTTTTTCAAACCGGAAATAAGCTTAACATATTTAAACTCAAGATATATTTTCAATTTTGAGATAATTTGAAGACACTCAACACAAGCACAGAGTCCTTTTATTTCTATTTCGGAAATATCTCATGTAATTCGTTTCTTTGATTTCCATCTAGAAATTTTAAGTCCTATAACGCCAATTTAATAACGAACTAGCTTACTCATATATTGTTTAGAGAATACATGTTCGATGATCAGAAAAGGTAAGGTAGATCTCGATAGATGTAATTTACAATTGGACACTGATGAAAATTGTTCTATTGCTATTATGCAAACTGTGTCAGTCCATATATTAATCCACATATTAATTAGTTTTTTTTTAATAAAACTTGTAAAAATTTAAGTTCAAATTAATTTCAAATTTCTATTTTTATTGAATGTTTCTTTCTCAAATACACAAAAACGGAAATAGATTACTTGTAATAATCAAATGTTAATCGACTTTGTAAAGAAAAACAACAACGAAAATACATACTGTTATAAAGTAGAATTCATCTCCCAAACCCATATTCTTATTACTAACAAATAAGAAAAGATAAGATTGCTTACCTTGAATAAATGTCTTTTCTTTGCAAAGTGCATCAAATGTGTCGTTTGAAACTTCTGATAGAAAATCAAGAATCTTTCTGACTATCTCCTCCTGCTGCCTCTTCTTACACACATAGGTCTTTTTATAATCAAAACACTTGATTGTATGCCTGGCATTCCTGAAGTGTAAAAAGAAAAAAAATAGAACTTTTAAAATTTAAAAGCCAGTTTTAATACTTATACCTGAAGTGAAATCTTTTGATTTACAGAATCTTCAAGTCAAATTCATATTGTTTATTGAAGATATATATAAATCTTAATTGATAAATTTTAAGGATTATTCTCTCTTTAGTCATGTTTTTACAGCAGGTTCTTCGATTTTATTTTCATTTTAAATATTGCCCAATCATTGAATTGTGTCTTCAAATACAGTAATTTAAATCTATCAAAACCTTATTTTACCAATTTCTTCTGTCTTGGGATGTAATTCTAATTCAATCTTTACTAAAAAAATTTTCTAATTCATTTCTGTGTTTATGTTCATTTTTTAATTGCCTTCTATTTTAATTGACTTGCAGGACTTGTAAATGAACAGCTAGCTGTTCGAAACATGTCAGTTTTTAGTGTTTAAATGTTTTTTAAATTTTAGTTTGTGTGTTGTCGTTTTATTTTTCTCCTTAATCAATTCACACACGTTAAAATTTAGTATTAATTGACTTCTGAAGACTATTTCTATGATTTAGATTATTTGTCATTCGTTACATAATTTAAAATGAAAAGAAATTTAACGTGCCCAATGATTCCATTAATTCAAAGAATTCAGTAAGCAAACGATTAAGTGGGGACGTTAAATTTCTTTTCATTTTAAATATATGACTTTTGGTCTTTATTTATTGCCACATTTAAATTCCTTTTGCGCCTAGCAGATTGCAGGACAAGGAATAGTTGTTTTTTTGTTTTTTATTTAATTTTTGGTTAGGATTTCTTCGGGGGGAGTTCCCGCTCTCGGGAGCGAGTCCCGGGAAAGCTATAACCTTCGCACCTTCTGAGTCTGTCATTCGGTGGAGTTTGGCTGGCTGATGAGTCCTAATAAGGACGAAATGTTCCATCCCAGTCTCTTCCCGGTGACAACTCAGGGTGCGAATCCTTTCTTATAGCGTTGTGCCTTCGTTTGCTTACTTAGTACGTCCAATTATTGTTTACAGTTAATAACTAGAATAAACTTTCTTATAGTAGATAGGTTATTGTTCTGAATCTTCAAACTAAATTTCAAAATAGAAATTGGTGCAAAATTTCTCTAAAGTCTCTAGACGACTGTACTTCATTAAAAAATTAGTTTATATTGAATGAAATTGCTTTTTTTAATATTATTTAACAACTGAAAGAATACAAATTAGGCTTTTCTGGATTACAAATATTCTAAATATTATTACAATATCTAAGTATAAAAGTATTAATGTAAGTCAATTTGTTGTTTAAAATAATTGATTAAAGTTAATAGCGCTGGTATTGTAAGGCATTTTTTATTGAGACCTCAATATTATAGCATTTGTTGGATTTTATCAACAAAGATTCGTAAAATTTACGTAAGTATTGATCAAGAATTGTATCATAAATGAATGGATTCTCTACCATTATTTGATGTCTAGTATTTTGGTGATGGAGTGGCGTTAAATACTGGTAATTGCCCTAATTTATAGCTCAATTTGTCTGATTTTTTGTAATTCATCATCCAAAATTTTTTGTTTGAACGAACTCTTAAGGCTCTTGTGACAGCCAATTTTATGACATTAGTTTTGTAGGAAGTTGGTGCTGCGGTATTAAAATTTAATGTAATACCTGCATACACCCCCTTTCTATAAACCGTACTATTGAAAGTATCATTATTTTTAAGTTATAGTAGATAGGTTATTGTATGGAATCTTTAAACTAAATTTCAAAATAGAAATTGGAGCAAAATTTCCCTGTAGTCTCTAGACGAGTGTACTTTATTAGAAAGTTAGTTTATATTGAATGAAATTGCCTTTTTTAATAACATTTAATAACTGCTTAGTAATAACTTTGTCAGGTATAATTAATTCGACGATATATCCATTAGTTCATGTCATTATCATTAAACTTAATTATTTTCTTCTGTCTTTCCAAAATATTTATTGGAATCTTAACCGTAAAACTTTTACCCAATATCAGTACTTGATTCAATTTTAGGTCGAGTGAAAAAAATATGGTGGCATGAGGTGATTTCTTTTACGTTAATTTTCTCATTATATAATTAAATAATATATTTTTAATGAATACTACTAATCAAATTCATCAATAATCTTTCTCTGTTTCATCTTGAATGTATTAGAAAAGATATAGATAACTTCGTCTTTCTTCCATGGGTATTTAATAATATTTATTTTTATATTTTATATATTTTTATATTTTAAATATATGAAGCAAATTTTTGGGAAATTTTCGCTTTCCCTTTTTCAAGCCATAAATGAATGGGAATAGAATGTAATTTACAAACAACAAACAAAAATGGTTTAAAACCAACAAATGTAAAGACATGATAAGTGAACAAACTTTTTTGTTGTTACAATATTATGTCAATACATGAAACATGTCAGCATTATAACAAAGTAATCTCTACTACTAAATAATCAATTTTAAAAAAAATATTAATAATTAAATACATCAAAGAAAGCAGTTTTTGTAACGTTAATTTTGATAAACTCCTTAATTAATAAAATAGTATTGGGGTGTACACTGGTACCCTCACACCTGAAGTATTCTGAAAAGTTTATTAATTGCCAAATAAAATTACACAACACCTTAAAATCAAAAATTCAAAAATATGAAAACAATACTTATCGTTTCTCCATGAAAATAGTGGTGTTTTTTTTAAATTATACAAATCCTATAACATTAATATTGGTTTCCGATATAAGAATTTAATCTTGTTGAAAATCAAAATGAAATGGGATTAGTTTACCAAATCGATTGTAAATCATGTGGTAAATTCGACATTGGAGAAACAAAACGGACCCTTTTCGAACGTGTCACAGAGCATGGGAGAGCCATGAAAAATAAAAATTCTGATATTTCTCACATCGTGGAACATTGCTTAAGAATTGGGCATGTTATGAACCCTAATGTTAAAATTATTTTTAAAGAAACAGATTTAAAATTAAGAAAAATGATGGAGAGCATTATAAAAACCAAAGAGCAAAACTTTAAACAGGTGTGAGGGTACCAGTGTAGACCCTAATACTATTTAATTAATTAAGGACTTTATCAAAATTAATGTTAAAAAAAAAAAAAAAAAACTTCTTTCTGATAAAATTATTCAGATCAACACACAAGATGGATAACTAGCAGCAAAGCCTGTCGGCTGACAGGCATAAAAAAATCAGAAAAATCATTTTATTATCAACTATCAAATATAAAGTAAATGTAATCTAAATACTGCACTAACTTGTGAACGGAGCTTCTACGGCAAAAATGGTTTTGAGTTTCGAAATCAGCGTAAACAACTGAGTAAGTATGCCAAATTTCATTAAAATGGATGCAGTGGTAACAAAATTATTTGGTTTTGAACGTATGTTTTATTCGAATTTCAGTTGTCGAGGTCAGTTCCCAAGAATAAAATTTCATGGAAGCAACATGGAATGACACAACGAACTAATATTTTCATCCAATTTGAGTACTTTCGATTCAATGGTATCATTGAGAACCGTTGGATCTATCTTAACAGCTTAATTATTCGAGTTACAGACAGCTTATTGTGCTTTAATTCTGACAATTTGTAGATTTTTTAATTATCTTTCTTGAAGTAATTTAATAATAATCCATTGTTCCATTACAATATTAAATTATGTAGATGTGATATTGTTTCCTATTAATGATTGTAGCAACCAAACTGACCTATGTATACTCTAAATACTGCGCTAACTTTGCATTATTTAGTAATAGAGATTCCTTCATGTATTGACATAACATTTTAACAACAAATAAGTTTGTTTACTTATCATGTCTTTACATTTGTTGGGTTTTCAACCATTTTTATTTGCTGTTTGTAAACAACATTCTATTCCCATTCATTTATGGCTTGAAAAAGGAAAAGCGGATATTTCCCAAAAATTTGCTTCATGTCTTGAAAATAAATATTTTTAAATACTCAAGGGAGAAAGGTGAAGTTATTTACATCTTTTCTAATACTCCACATCGCTCTTCTACATATTTTCATTTTAAGCTATGGAAAATTTAAAAATAAATGAAAAGAATTTCACATTTATTAAGTTTCGGTGTGTAAAAACATATTTGGCAATAGATCATATTATCAAACGAACCCATCTTCTGAAAAGCCGTAGATTCCTTCTTTCTGAATATTATTTTTTCGATTTCAAATCTTAAGCAATGCTACTTTTTTAGCTTTTCATAGGAACATTTAAGATATTTTTGATACAAAAATATAACTTCTCTTTCAAAACTAGTAATTTCTTTGGTTGGCTTTTTCTTGTTTTTATGTTTTTGATTGGATAATAGCCATCTCAATTTACATTAGTATATCATCATTTATGGTAATGATAGAGCCAGTCATATTAGCGACCGAACTGCTGTTTGTTTTTCTAAATAAGAATAATTCGTAACATTAATTTATCTCTTATTCTCGAAAGATATTTTCTAATAATCCATTGAAAATGTCGTTCGATAAAAGAAATAAGACAATAGTATAAACCACATCTTGTTTTATTAAAGAAAAATAAAATTATCTTTAGTTTATATTTAACACTTGTTTTTTAACTTTATTCTAGTAACGACGATTTTAACTGAAAATCAAGAACCATAAACACTGTTATTTCATTTCATTCAATCTAGTGTCTATTTATATTATAGATAAATATTATCTTTTTATATTACAGATAATATATTAAAATAGCATTTTTAAATATAGCAATATAGGAATTAAATAACTGCAATTGATGTATCATCTAAACAGGCTAGGAACCACAATTATGATAAAGTAACGATTTTGATACATTTTGTATAACAGATTTTACTGAAATCTATTTTCTGAAACATAATTTGCGGAACTTTCAAAACATTGTCAAAACATTTTTGTTGCAAATTTAGCCAAAATTCGGTATTTCTATTGACATATTTACTTAATTATCATTACGAAACGAATTTGATGTATTTGTTTAATAGATTTTACTGAAATCTATTTTCTAAAACACAATTTGCGGAACTTTCAAAACGATGTACCGCATCAATGGCAGAAAATCAATTTAATTTGAGAAAAGTAATGTAGTTGTTCTTACCTGCAATAAGACTCCACATCAGTTTCATTTACTAAACCTTCATGTAAGCAATCAAAGTAATTAATAATGGAACTCGGTAGTTGTACGCATCCTTTGAAAAAGGCATTTTGTTCTTCATATGCAATAATACCCCGAAGTAAATCTTGAGCTGAAAAAAAAATGAACGCTAATTGAAAATAAATTCTGCGCTTTCAGTATTTCGTTTTGTCCTTATATTTGTTGTGTTGATCTCTGTTTACTGTTTCAAAATCTTTAAGATAATAGAGAGCCTTAGCTGAGTATTGTTTGGAACGAAGCCAGGGCGAGTGAAGACATCTCAATGCTATACGAATTCGTCGATATGAATAGTTCTGCTAAATATTTCTGTTTAGATAATCAGGGTACGAAACCAAGCTATATCTACGTTAAAAGCAATTATGAATACCACAGTGACTTGATCATTATTTTTTACGATTGTAAATTCTTCATGTTTCGAAGATCAGCGACTTGAACTTTAATTCTTTTTATTAAAGAAACTAGCAGCTAAGCCTGTAGGACGCCAGGCATAAAACAATCTGAAAAATCATTTTATTATCAACTATCAAATTTAAGTAAATGTAATCTAAATACTGCGCTAACTTGTGAACGAAGCTTCTACGGCAAAAATTTCGAGTTTCGAAATCAGCGTAAACAACTGATAAAGTATACCAAATTTCATTAAAATCGATGCAGTGGTAACAAAATTATTTGGTTTTGAACGTATGTTTTGTTATAATTTCAGTTGTCGAGGTCAGTTCCCAAGAATAAAATTTCATGGAAACAATATGGAATGACACAATGAACTAATATTTTCATCCAATTTGAGTAGTTTTGATTCAATAGTGCCATTGAGAATCGTTGGATCTATCTTAACAGCTTAATTATATCGAGTTACAGACAGACAGACAAACAGACAGACAGACGAACTTAGCCAATTTATATGTATATGTATGTATGATTTGAAAAATTTTTTTTTAATGTTTATCAGACCTATTTAGGTGTACTTCTTACCTGTACACCTGTAATATAGGTTCTGAGAGTTTAATCTAAAGAATCATTTTCCACCCAAAAAGAAAAACGAAATACCAACCATATCTAAAGTTTAATTTATCTGAAGAATTATTATTATTTTTGACTCATAACGCCGACTCACCTTTGTATAATCTAAATACTGCGCTAACTTGTGAACGAAGCTTCTACTGCAAAAATGGTTTTGAGTTTCAAAATCAGCGTAAAAACTGAGTAAGTATGCCAAATTTCATTAAAATCGGTGCAGTGGTAAAAAAGTATTTGGTTTTGAACGTGTGTTTTGTTAGAATTTCAGTTAAAATTTCATGGAAACAACATGGAATGAGAAAATAAACTAATATTTCATCCAATTTCAGTACCCTTGATTCAATGGTACCAATGAGAACCTTGGATCGATCTTAATAGCCTAATTATATCGATTTGACACAGACAGACAGACAGACAGAAAGACGAAATTAGCAAATTATATAAGTTGATATCTTAATAATTTAGTATCGAAATTTTGGGAATTGGCTGTTTTGATGGCTACAGAACACAAGGACGCAAGAAGTACTGTTTATTCCTATCAAAGTAACTGGCGTTTATTGCAGACACATTACAAGAAAGATGTTCTTATTCCCTTCCCATGCTAATGTCGTGCACACCGAATTGACTTGTTCCGTTAATCACAATTCCTTAAATGTGAGGTTTGATAATATTATTAACCAGAACTGAGTAGTCCTTTCCCATTATTTAATAACAATAACAAAAAATATTCATTTTTTTTATAGTCATTACCGTGTGTAAGAATTATAAGAATTATAGGTCACCTCACATTACAATTAAAAATTAAATTTATATACAATTAAAATACGAGTACTTTCGAAATGGTCTACATTTCTTTGTCAAGTCTCTAGGAAAAGCAATCTAGAACATTCGAAAGAACTTGTATTTAATTAGTACATATATTTTATTTTAATTTGTGATATGTGGTGGCTTAAAATTCTTTCAAAAATTTTCAAGACTTTCATATACATAATACAATGGGTTTAAGAAATACATTCACAGTTTGTTCAGAACGAATTTCTTCAACGAATTACAGGAACTCTTCAAAGATTCCTACCAAAAAATAATCTTCTCTGGATCTTCGTCCATCTCTTATGTTTTTGAAATCATAAACAAGGAAACCTGTTTTAGGAAAACTTCAATTTTTAATGAGTACAATTGTGTAATTACAGGTAAGAATAACTAAACTGAATGGGAGCAGATTAAAACTGTAAGAAAAAAATTGTGAATAACATTTGCTATTAAGTAAGTTATTAATAAAATAAGATAAAAAGGATGATATAAGGGATGAAAATTAGAAAAACCAAAATTTTGTCAAGTTTCGATGTTTTGTTCCTGAAAACAGCCATATTTCAGTTGTTGCTCCAATCTTGGAATATTTAGTTTAATAAAGCTTCATCAAAACTAAGAAAAAGCTTTTATCATTATTATCATATGCATTATTTGAATAATATATTAACGTGTGTCATATTAAAAGTTAAAAATGGTTCAAGAACACACTTAAAAATAAAGGACGCTGACGAAAGACCACGCAGAGGGGTCTGAAAACCGGTTCCTAGGATTTTTAAATAAGTATCATGTTTTAATTAAAAATATCTTTATTTTTAAGTGTGTTTTTCAACCATTTTTAACATATGCATTATTCTACAAAATATTTCACTTTTATTATTTGTGAAGATATAGGCTTCATTTGTGAAGTGAAACAAAAAAAAGCATTTACGGTTAAGTTTATTCCATAGACCCCCATTATGGCCCATGAGCTGGAGGAATTTTGGGTGAAACCAGTAAAGATAGATTAAATTTATTAATAGCTGTGGATTACGAGCAATTGTTTAAATTCCATTTTGAAATTAAAACTCTTAAAAAATATAAAATCTTTAAGCAATTACTGTTTAAATGTATAATGAAAAGCATTGAAATTTCTTGTGCAATGGGTTTTGATGATCATTAAACCAAAAACAAAAAACACTTATAAAGAAACCAATGAAAATAAAACAATGAACTTTCAAATAAAAAAAAAAATCCACCCTAAAAATCCTAGATATTTGTTGTCCTTTTTATGATAGAATGGGAGAATAACCCTTCATCTCCCGCCACTCGATATATTAGAGAATGTGGTATTTTGGAACCCTGTCGGTAATTTGGAACCCTGACATTTCACTGACAGATAGGTATCGCACCATCCCGGTGGAACTTGTAACTTGTTGCCCTCCCCCCCCCCCCCCCGACCACAGGCTCGACGTGTCAGTTGCTTGCTGCTCGTTTGATGAAGCGTAGATAAGTGTTTGTTGCAGAACGCGGTTTCGAGAACTTTTTTTTGATGTAAGTGTTTATATTTTCTGTATCTCCTACAGTGTAGGTAACTAAGTTTTAGTGCATCATATGTGTTCTTCTTTTGCCAATAACCAATGAAACATGTTATTAATCTACAAGTTGTTACACGGTAGATCAACACTAATGCAAAATGGCAATTGCGGGATATTTGGAACCCCAAGGTAGTGGGTAATTTGGAACCCTATGGTCAGGAGAAAAAAAGCTGCGAGAAAGGGATCTGCCAGCTTTTCTGATGAGGCATCTGAAGCAGAATCACTTTGTGGCAGCTGAATCTGGAGATTCAGATTTTGAACTCCCAGCTGGGGAAGATGAGCCACGTCAAGAGGATGCCAAATGCCTATTTTGCAATGAGACTTTTTCAACTTCGCGACCAGGGAATGCTATAATATAAATGTCAAACTGACCTTCCTTGTTGGATATCTATTTTTAATAAACAAAACCATGTTTTTGAGCAAGATATTGAATTTTTATGAAAAAAAAAAAAAATGGGGTTCCAAATTACCCTCCCCCAATCACCGGATCACGATTTTGACTTTTTTCACATTTTACAAAATAATAATATCTTTCGGTTTAGGGATAGTAGCTAGCCATTTACGATAGTTAGCTGGGATGTTGCTAAAGCTATTTACGCCTTCAGTTTGGATTTCAAGCTTATTGGTGAACCATGGTGACCAAAAGACAAAGTGGGATTCCAAAATACCACCTTCTCCTCTAATAAAGGAAAGGTTGATCTTACCCTGATATCCATTTAAACTTCCTAAAACTGCCAAAAAGAAAATAAATGATTTCAGCTGCTTCATTTTCATCCAAGTTACGAGAATAACAATTTAACAATAACAATTCTGAAAGAAATAAAAGATTTATTCCACTTGTATTTTTATTACCGAATGTTCTTAATTAACTAGGGGATGTTTGAGCAGGCAAAATACAAAAAACGGACAAATTTGGTGCGTGTACTATTGAAACCGTGGGATTACGATTTCGCAAAAAAATTATTTTAGTTACGAATGGCGTCACCAGGGGGAAATTGGTGTTTTACGGCGAGCTAATCAGACGTCAGAAAGAAAACAAAAGCGTACAGTTGACAATAGATTTAATTTTTAGTCAGTTACACATACGGTACAATATGTTGTTCTTGCAGGTTGTCCAAAAATCTGCATTTTATGAATCGTAGATTCTACTGCGGACTACAGCAAATCTCCATAGATTTCTCGCTCATATAGTATTTTGGTCCATACTGTGAACTTCATTGGATGCAACGGCATCCGCTCAATAGCATGGGGATTCCCAGTAACCCTAATCCGACAGTTGTGTGTATTGACAGTGCCGCTGAAATAAAAATTCGCTTCCTCACTCCATACAATGTTCCAAGGCCATGAATCGTCCACTTCCATCCGAGCTAAGAACAGATTAGAGAAATGGAGGCACGTTTCCGCATCCCATTGAACCATGTTGTTGGACTTGGCTAATCCTGTAAGGGTAAAACTTCAGCACTTTGCGCATGCATTTCCATGCCGTTGAGTATTGGATCTCCATTTGCCTTGAAATTGCCGGTGCACTGCTAGATCCATGTGCACTACGGACGTTGCAACAGTTTCAGCTACGTCATTTGATACCGGTTTGCGTCCGCGTCCTGGTTGCATTTGTAAAGATATTTTGAAAACTTGAGATCATGTTTTGGAAATTGGTAATTAAAAATCTGATAAAGTCTGTTGTGTTTCGCGGGCTGCTGTCAGTGTACAGCGTTAGTTTCTCCCCCGGTGGCGACATTCTAGAAACTAACGTCACCAGGGGTTATCGTTAGTTTCTAGATAGATATAAACCCTACCAGGGGCACTCCAGTACCCCACGAAATTTTTATTTTGTTGTTTCTCTGAGTAGGGTCGTAATAGTGACTAGCCCTTCTCTATACCTTCTTATTAGACCTTGAATCTCCTGTCATCAGTTGTTGAACAGTTTGTCGTTAGTTAAAACGTGTTTGCCAAAGTGTTGGGGTATATCAGCACCCCGGGGTAGTATTAGTGTAAGTGTGCTTCAACATTCATTATTTTTAGCGATGCCTATACTTTGAATTCGTTACTGTATTATATTTCAACATTTGTTAGTAACTTGCGGAATAATGCTAATTTCAACTATAAGCTATTTACTTCCAGTTGCACAGTACTACTCTACAGAGATGACTAAACCAATACACGGTACTAATCGAAACTGCACTTTCGATAACTCATTCACTTCAATTCCTACAGCCATGAAATTACTGAGTGAATACTCTGTGACAATGGTGGGAACGATGAGAGGAAATAATCCTTTCAAAATCAAAGGAATCTCTGCCCAACTGGCGCACTTTCTTGAAAAAATTGGCATGTGATTTGATAAGACCACACCTTCTGACTCGAATCAGCGTTCCAACTTTGTCAAGAAATCTTCGGTCAACTATTGAAGGAATTCTGGGTTTATCCACACAGCCCCAAATACCAAACCAGAAGAACACAACTTCAGGCAGATGCGCCTTTTGCGCATGTTGCAGGGACCGTAAGAGCAGAACAAGTTGCAACGTCTGCAAGAAGTTCATTTGCGCAGATCATCACGTGAAAGTGTGTCCAGCATGCGCAACAGAAAGCAACACAACATAAAATATTCTTCCTAATAGTCATATGTAGTCTGCTGTATCAATAGGAATAAAGAAAGTTGCATTCACTTATTCAATAGTTATTTTTTCTGCTTGGGGTACACCAGTACCCCGGGTAGGGTTAGTGTAAGATTTTAGATGGGTAGGATTCTTGGATTAAACAACTATAACAAGAACATTCAATGTAAAAATCGCTAAACATTAACACAGCAATAAAATAAGTTATTCTCTTATGCTATTTTGCTGAAAGTTTTAACTAT
>JAFIDM010030740.1:0-11437 GCA_023159025.1 Thereuonema tuberculata | reverse complement strand
TTTTTTGAATGACTTTCTAATGGGTAAGCATTTTTGTTTTAATATTGGAATCATAGTAATGTTTATTATCATAATATAAAAGTACTATTTATTAAACGCAACGCTAATAATTTATATTCAGAAATCCCATTGATTGGTTGGAAATAAAATAGTTGTTGCCTCTTTAAGTTTTTTAAAATATTTAGATAATTAAGTCATCTTCATTAGAGAAATCAATCGAAATAAGTGACATAATTATAGAACCAATGATTTGTCATTTTATTAAGATTAAATTCGATGTTGAATGAATCACATACTTAACCACAGATATAGACACATACCAACATAAGTTAAAGTTGCGATCAGGCCCAGAGGACCGCGGAATGCAACTGGAGGGTAGGCTCCAGTGTTCAGAACCTACGGGACAAAGTTGAGGACGGGGGATCGGCCCGTCGCTCGCCCGACTTTAACTCCCGGGAAAAAAACCCGGTACCCATTCTATAGAGGGCTGGGTAGACCCTAGGGCCCGTTTGGAGGAGAAAGAAGCGTGGAAAAGTTCCCGTCCTTCGCCGAGGCCGGGAATCGAACCCTCCACCTACAACCCGCAGCCAAGCGCCCTTACCCACTCGGCTACCGGGCCCACACTTACCAACATATGTAACGTAAATAGAAATAGACTGAAATTTGCTGAGCACTTCAATAGGAATTTTCACTAATAAAAAAAGCAATGTCATCTCCATATTTCACTTATTTCTTCTACAAATGTCAATATTTCTTTAGCAAATTTTGTTTCATAGCTCTAAAAGTCCACAAATTACAAATCGAATGTAATCAAATATAATAACAAGTATAAATACAACTTGCAGTTATTTCCATATCGTATAACTTCAATAGTTACTGAATATTATTGTTATTTCGTTTTATCGAATTCATTGATATAGTCTTCTATATATCAAATACAAAAATAGATTTATAAATCGTGAAAAATTTATGAGGTTTTAGTTTAAAGTCACAACGTTTTCATTATTCTGGTTTTCTATTATTAATATCATGGTTGCAATTATAATGAAAGGGTCCATCTGTAAAAAGCCGTTATTAGCTCATTATGAAATTTTAATGTAGTCTTTCCTATAAAGACGAAATTATTTTTTTATATGTTAAAACATATTACGATAGAAATTATGTCATTCTAGACATCAGCGTTATCGATGATAATTTGGCAAAACAGTGTAAATTTAATATAAATGGAAGCTCATCCAAAGTATTAGGTATGTAAATTATCTAGCTAGACGATTAGCTAGATTACGATAAATGAATTTTGTAAGTATGTTTCAAATAAATTCAAATTCAACAAATGTTACAATACTGAATTGTCCATAAAAAATGTATTGCATTATCAGCTCGATTAACTATTATCTATTGTTTTATTAATAACTAGTCGGCTACCCGTCGCTTCGCTCCGGAAGCCTCCCTTATGTAACGGAAAACAATTTTTTATTTATTAAAAAAACACACACACACACACACACACACACACACACAAATTACATCAAGGAAACTAAAACTAAAATTTTTTAAAAGCTTCTTTTTAATTTAATTTTTGATGTCTATATTCTCTCAATCTACGACTGCTTTTAGAACCACCTTGTAAATCATATATCTATGATATATTTTTATTTTTTACAGAGATTAGAATGTAAGCCTAGTGGTCTAATGGCTAAGACGTCTAACTTCTGAGCAGTGTTCTACCTAATAGAAATAGTGCATCTTTCTTTCTTGACTATCTTTTTTTTTATTCCTATTGATACTTTTCAGTCGTTTTCGAGTTAGAAATAGTGATGGTTTTTGAGTTACAAATAGTGATTTTTCAGTATTCTACCTAATGAAATACTGCTTCTTATTTCTTGACTCTTTTTTTTTTAATTCCAAATGATACTTTTCAGTGGTTTCTGAGTTACAATAGTGTTCAGTATTCTATCTAATAGAAATACTGCTTCTTTCTTTTTTGAGTCTCTTTTTTTATTCTAAGTGGCACTTTTCAGTGGCTTTTGTGTTCCAAATATTGATGGTTTCTGAGTTACAGATAGTGATTTTTCAGTATTCTATCTAATAGAAGTATCGCTTCATTCTTTTTTGACTTTCATTTTAATTATAATTGTCACTTTTCAGTGACGATTGAGTTACATTTATTGATGGTTTTTGAGTTGCAAATAGTGATTTTTTCGGTATTCCACCTCAAAAAAAGAGTGCTTCTCTCTTTCTTGACTCTGTTTTCTTGATTCCAACATCTGGCGTGTACACCCACATATTTTTCAATATCACATAGGATTTGGTTAAGTAAGAATATTTAAAATATTGCAACGTTTCGGCAATTATCGTTCTAATTGTCAGTTTCGAATTACAAATAAACTGACTGATGTGAAATAAATAAACAATCTTGAGATTCAAAAAAAAGATTGAATACATTCCTTATTGATGGGGGAAAGGAAAGGAGATATAAGTCAAAAAACCATATGAAGAGAGTTGTAGTCCCTATGGCCTAATGGATAAGGCATCTGACTTCGGATCAGAAGGTTGCAGGTTCGATTCCTGTCGCGGATGTTTCATTGTAAAAATTATTTCTATTTTCCATTCGCTCAGAAAATTGCGCCGGACAGACAGACAGACAGAAAGACAGACAGACAGAGAAATAAAAGATTTTAGTAATATAGATTAGCTAGCATTGATATTTGATACTTTGATATTATTGTAAAATGTAATCCAAAATTTGTAAAGGCCTAATTTGCTTCTGTTATTTATTTATAGTCTGATGAAAAGGCCTGTATACGATGCCTTGTAACATGTAACGAATATGAATTTTTTAAATGTTTTTTTATCTCTAGTAGTGTGTTTGGTCCCATTTTTTCGATTTTATTATCGCTCTTGTTTTCTTTTTTTCGCAATTTGTCTTTTTATTTTATTTAGCTAGTTATATAAATGAGAAAAAATCCTTTTTTCGACAGTTCAAGATGTTAAGTGTTACTTACTTTAATTTGCTTGCAATTGTTATTTGCCAAAATTTTCCTTTCAATAACGATACAAAATTCTAAGAGCTGTAAATAAATGTTCTAAATTTTTGTTATTATTTATTTGTAATTATTTTTATTCATTGCTTCTTTTGTGGGCCCGGTAGCCGAGTGGGTATGGGCGCTTGGCTGCGGTTTGGAGGCTTCGAGTTCGATTCCCGGCTTCGGCGGAGGGCTGGAATTTTCCACGCTCCTACTCCTCCAAACGGGTTCTTGGGTCTACCCAGCCCTCTGTAGAATGGTACCGGGAGTTAAAGGCGGGCGAGCGTCGGGCCGATCCCCCGACCTCATCTTCGCCCCGTAGGTTACGATGACTGGAGCCTACCCTCCAGCGGTCTCACCGGCCTGCAGAGGCTGGTTGTGGCATCGCGCGGTCCTCTGGGCCTTTAATTTTAACATTGCTTCTTTTACCTTCATCTTTTACCTTCTTTAACCTTCCCCAATATTGTTCTGCATTAAATAGCACTTCCGAATAGAATCTTCTCTTCGCAATACGCAATTATATCATTAATTTCTGTGATTAACATAATTTCTATTAAAAATACAAAACTAATTTCTAAATTTATATGTTATGTTACGGACATGAATTATGCTATGATATATTAAATTATTTAAATTAAAATAATTTAATTATTTTTAAGTTGAAGTAATTTATATAATTAGCATATTAAAATGCTTGAAAGAAATTTTTTTATTATTTAAAATGGAAATGATGCATGGAAAATTTAAATATGTAAATTTTGGTGAGTGTGATGAGAAGCCGAAGTGACGTCATAAAATAATGACAAGTAATGATTGAGTTAAAGAATTTCAGTTGAATTCGGGATTACACACGAGAAAGTGTGAGTAGTCGAGAACGGAAGGATCCCGAAGCCGTTAACAGTTAGTTCGAGATGGACCGAACCATTAGATAAGGATATTAGGCAGAATGAAGTTAGAACTCAAGTGAAATGAGTCCTTTCAAGATAAGGCGGTCAGAGCTTAATGTTCAATGGCAGGGGATGAAGACGAATCCGAAAACCCAATAGAAGCTAATTGCGGTGTCGATATAATTGAACCCGAATTCCAGGACAGGAAAAGTTTGATCAGATGAAGACACGAACAAGAAATGTGTTTAGAACACGAAGTAATAAATCGTCCGAAGGAACTTTGAAATTGACGGTTCATTAAGTAGAAATATTTAAATAATTATTTCGAGAAGATTTCGCTGGTCGAAAAGATAAATAGAGATAATAGAGTGAAATCATACCTCAAGAAGTTATGGAATATTGATTCCAATGTAATATGTGAAATAGGAAATTCTTCTCATATTTATTTGAACTATTTTTGAGTAACGAAGTTGTTGCAGAAGCCTGAACCCTTTTGACGAAGTGGAACGCTCCGAGTTAAAGGACTGCCTAAATGAAATTATTCTCCTAGAGTGCTAATAATAGAAATTTGATTCTGTTGATTTAAAGGTAGTAAATATCATATTATATTATAACAGAAAACTAAACGTTCCATAAATTAAATAGACTATTAATAAAATTAGCAGTATTGAACTATAGGAAGTAATAATAAGTTCAACGAATTATTATGCCAGTTCGAGAAGATACTAACGTCTAGGAGTTTCAACGTTAAGTGTGCGAACTCTAATTATTTGATAACGTTCCGTGTAAGAAGAAACGAACTTTGGTGAATTAAAAGTTTGAATTATTCGAAGGTGAAGATTGTTCTCCCGAAGCATTGTGGGAACGGCCGATCATATGGCTAGTGTGCAACCCGCCATATTCAACTCAGTGATTTGAGGATTAAATGTGCTTCAGAATTTAAATGCAGGAATTTACAAAGTGAAGTGGATTCAACGAAGCAACGCAGAATACTTCAAAGGTGAAGTCAACAAGAATCTTCAATTTGTAAGTAGCGAACTCTTTTATTTCCTTATTTTTGGATGGGCCGAAAATACCCGATAAATTGAAGAAGGAAGTGAAGCCTTTTTAGTGATGTGCGGAACGTGACTTATAAAATTAGAAATAAATTCCAATTTTTATATAAGGTGATAAAACCAAAAACAGCAAGTCCGTATTTAATATGTGAATATTGGTTATCATGTAAAGTGCTACAAGTGAATTACAATGCCAGATAAGTGTTGTAATTAGATTTAAATTGTATACAAGTGAAAAGGTAATTACCAGTGAACTAGTTACCAGTGTGATTTATGCATATTAAATTAAAATGTCTTATGTATGAAGATTCATATATTGTAAATGTGAAGTGAATATATAATTAATAGAGAGTTAAGATTATTAAATAATCAGTTAAGGTGCTTCAAATAAATTTGTGCGAAAGTGAAACTATTGTGATACCTGAGGAAATCATTCTGTAAGAAGATTAGCGAACTTAGTAACTTTCAACCTGTGCAACTAAAGTGTAAATCTTTTCAATATATAGTGTGATAATAAATATCACTTGTGTAAAGAGTGTTTGGGGAAAATTTTAAAATACCCCAATAAAATGCACATGATTTTTATAGCCATTTTATTTATTTCATTACATCCCACTCTGTTTACAATTAGGGTTCTGCAATTATCCTCAGCAAATTATTTGTCGTAAATTTAAATTTATAAACAGAAAGCATCAATTAAGAGATTCACATAAAATAAACCAAGGTTCCAGCATCCTGAGCTATCATGTCAGGAATCTGGAATAGCTGTTTCAGTCTTATTAGGGTGCATCAGCCAGATTTACTGTCGATAACAGCTCAGAGCGCGTGACAAAGTTGAGGTTACCATTGTGGCTCCCTGAAATGGTCCCCAACAATATCAATACAAAATGAAAAAACATCGGCCTCAAATAGTTTGTTCCGGCGACTGCAACTCTGGATGCTTGAACTTTTGTATATTTTAACTGCATTTTTAATTTTTTAACAATTATTAAAATGCATGTTAATTTATTTTCTTCATATTATTGTTTTTTGGGTTCTCTATCCCCACTTAAATTCTGTTCAGCCCGGAAGTTACCGGAACAAAGAATTTGAGACCGTCCGGTGCAAGATGTTTTTTCATTGTGATGTTGATATTGTTGGAGCCACTTCAGGTAACTGAAAAGGTGACCTCAACTTTGTCATGCACTCTGAGATATCATCAAGGGTAATTCCAGCTGATTAAATAAGACTGAAACAGCTGTTCCAGATTCCCGACATGATAGCTCAGGGTGCGAGAACTTTTTTTTACATTTTTTGTGCATTTCTAAAATTTTATTCACCATGCACGTTCATTATTTTCCTTGAGTTAAATTAACCGACTTTTAAGAAAAATAATTTGGTTTCCTTTATACAATTTTAGAAAGTAAAAACCACCCTAAATATTTGAAATATTAAATTTACAATTGGATATATCCTTTATTGATTTAAAAGATAGCATTTCAAGGAAGGAGAAAGGACTGATATTTACTTCCGAAGATCTTTTAAAAAAATGAATTAATAAAAATTTATTTTATTTTTCACCAATTCGAAATGATATGCAGGAACGAAATACAAAAATAATATTTCTTCATTCCATTTATGACGTTACCAAAGTACTTTTGTCTAATATTGTCCAATTTCGGTTAATTTTTAAAAAACAATAATAATGAAAGTGAATGGAAACATTGATAATTCTTTAAAACTATTTCCATTTCGTTTCCATTTCTAAGTTATGTATTTTAGTTTATTCTAAAAATATAATTTTAAAATTTCATCAAATAACGAAGTTGAACTATGTTTAATATTGAGAAAAATGACAAAATTAACTTACATGATAATCATATTAATATAAAAATTGTAATTTATCTCATTAGAATTATTGGAAATATTTAAAATTTAAAACCTTATTTTCTTCTTACCTCTTCTTTATTAAAAGAGTTCTTAATCTTCCAAATTGCATTACATCTTTATTAAATATAGCAAAGTTTCTGAGAATTTGGGAAATTACAGAATGTATATGATCTTGTGAAGTGGACTTTAGAATGTGTTAAAAAGGTTTGGTATTAAATACTATTTGCTTGGATTATGAAAGTATGAATGTGAGTCCATGGATATTCATATGTGTAGATATGTATTTAAGAAAATGGATGAATCCTATTAAGTGGAAATATTCTTTTCAGGGATAAGACAACAGCTTCCTTTATAATTGATTCTTCATGACGATATAAGGCAGTTATTCAATCCTGACTTGGGATTCGCTCTCAGATGTAATAGCCGTAATAGCAGAGTATTCCTGAAATCTACAATGAAGTTAAAGATAATCATATTCACAGATTAATATTAAGGTTTCATTTATATATGAAATTTAAAACAAAAAAAAGCATTCTATCAATAAACTGCACTTGCCAAAACTTCTATATGGTTCAATATAAATTAAACGTGTCCGAAAGTGATTAAAACGGAGATCTAAGTAAGACCTTCGTAAGGACATAGAAGCTAGTAGTTTTTACCAGTTTAATCTCCTTATTATCTGCCTTTTGATTAGTATTCACATTTATTCTATAGACTTTACTTCAACTATATTCGTTAAACGAATCGGATGATAAAAGTACATTGAAAAAAAAAATGTCATCAAAGAATTTTCGGTAATGCGTCTTGAGTATTTTAGGGGAATAATACTGGAACACCTATAAATCACGAAAATGTTCACAAACAACTAAAGGAATAGCAAAAAATAACAAGTGAAGCAATAACTTCTGGCTGAATGTTGTTTAATCTAATGTACAGGAGGATTGATTTGTTATTTGGTAATTTTCTGAATAAAATTGTTTCTCTGTTGCTAATGCAATGAAATTTCTTACAAAAGGGACCAAATACCAGCCTTCAACATTAAACGAGGGAATATAATTTTGTGCAAAGGCACAAATCTAAGGGCGACCCATAATAATAAAAAAGTTTAA
Source organism: Thereuonema tuberculata (assembly GCA_023159025.1). NCBI lineage: Eukaryota > Metazoa > Arthropoda > Chilopoda > Scutigeromorpha > Scutigeridae > Thereuonema > Thereuonema tuberculata. The sequence continues at coordinate 3,491 of JAFIDM010030740.1, read as the reverse complement.
AAATAATAATAAAAAAAAAAGAAGTACATTAACGTAAGGAAAAATTAAAAAAATCTTAGAAAAATAAGAAAGAAAAAAAAATACATGCGGACATTGAGGGGAAAAAAAACCCGGTATATTTATTGATTCGAACCGACTACCTTCAGCATAAGAGATCGAGACTTTTACCAACAAGCTATAGCTGACAACCTATAGATGACAACTGAAATGAAACCGTTCCATTTCTAATATTCGTACTAACAGCGGAATAAAAATGAAAACAATGCGAAATACTTAAAACTTGGTGTGGGGTTGGGGCATTGGCCCCTGAAAATACCCAATTCCTATGTTGTTTGGGCCTCTGAACACGATGATTAATTTCCTTTGTCGATCCGATCTTACATTCGGGAGTTGTTAGGGAGGTATAATGACAACAATGCCAAATATCTCGAACATAGGGGCGGGGGGGAGACGCCGTTGGCCCCAAAAATATCCCATCTAAGTTGTTTGGGCCTCTGAACACAATAGTGAAATCCAGTTGCCGATTCGAACTTCCTTTCGGGAGTTGTTATGGGTGGACATTCAAGGACGGATGGACAGGACAAATGTAATAGCTACAGATTTTGATCGCTATCATAATAGATCCCAAATGGGACGCTAAAATTCAGTATACAATACAAAAATTTGTTCTTTAATTATTATTTAAATTGTTGCTTTCAGTGACTAAACTACTTAATAAAGCGATTTTTTTAATTACAAGTAGTTGATTGGATCATATAGGTTGCGATTTTACTTGTTGCCACTTTGAGAATTGGCGAGAATAAGGTCACACGAGGGTCACTGAAGGTCACTAATTTTGAATACGGTTTTCGGTAAATTTTATGAAATTTTCATTTATGTATTTAAAAATAACTTGTACATCCTAACTTATATGTCAAATAGATGTCAGATAATGTTGGGTCTTATCCGGGTCAAAAATAGTCACACAATGGACAAAGAGGTTGTCCCAAAATCGAAGATTTTGGCCCCACTCGGATTTCACTGAAAATTGGTATGCAGACTCCGTACGGGCTGTATGGTCTACAGTAGCAATTACAAGTGTGCCCGACTTCCGGTTAGACCGGAAATGGGTGACATTTGCTGTTCATTTCCATGTTGAAATATCAAAATGAAACCTATGCCCCACTCGGATTTCACTGAAACTTGGTATGCAGACTCCCAGTGGCGTAGCGTGGCGGGGGCGGGGGGGGGGGGGGCGGTCCGCCCCGGGCGGCACTTTTTTGGGGGCGGCAAAATTTCGTAATAAATAATAATATCCTGGAATCGGAACTAAAAATTTGAACCATTTAATAATTATTTCTCGCTGAATATTGTCGCGGTTTATTATGAATTTCTCCCTTGTCTTTATTTTGATTAGTTCGCTTTATTTCCAACTCCACTTTGTATCGTTTCCTTTGGTAAGGAAAGAAAATCATGAATTGTAGCAGTGTATTGAGTCAGTAGGCCAGTCATATCGTAAAAAAAAAATTTAAAAACGCAAAAAGCGATGTAAAGCTGCAATTTTGGTATGTTATTTGGACCTGTTAGGGAAGTGTGAAACTATGTTTTGCAAGCCAAAAAAAAATGTGCTAGCTGCATAATACATGAAAAACTGCAAAATATTCGGACTTTTTGAAGTTTTTGCAGTTTAATTCACAAACTATGCGTATTCTGAAATTAGTTGTCATTATTATTTTGAAAGTATATTAAATTTGTGACAATTTAAGCCCACCCACAGCTGCGTAGGTCTAAAAAGTTTTGAGATATAGCACTTCAAAAATTGGCATGTTTTTGCATGTTTTCCAAAAATTCAATTTTCCTTTTTTTTCAGCCAAACATCGGCACAACCGCTCATCCTACAATAAAAATTATAAGAAACTACATTTTAGCACATTTTATTATCTTTCATTTAAGCGCAAAACGGGGTCATTAAACCATATAGTTCTCTTGCAATCGCTAAAAAATCAAAAATTGCGAAAATAGATTTTTAAGATAGGGGCCTAACATGAAATTGTGGGCATTAGGTGAAAGAAAAACCCAGGTAAAAAGTTGTTACGTCTATTGACATTTATTATGTTACAGAAAATAATTAAAATGTTATGAAAAATTAAAGTTTACATTTTTTGGAGGATCCCGGTTGTTGAGACAACATCTCCTCCAAAGGGAAAGATTTGTCGATGTATTCTTCGTTGTCGGAGTCCTCTATTTCAATTGTGGAGACATTTTGGCATGACAGAAATGACAGAGAACAGTGCACTTTAGCCCTGCACGTGCAACCTCGCCATTGCACCCTTTGCAGCACTTGCATGATATGAATTTTAAGAGGGTTTGGAGAAGCTGGGTCGTTTGTGGAAGTCACGGGTAACAGCCCCTGCTGGTTACTGGTCCACACCCAGTTGGTTGGTTCTTTTTCTACCCCAACCACTCCTGAACCTGATGGTATGTTCGATATGCATGCTGAGCTGGGGGCAGACGAGCTAGATGGACCTTGGCGTTGGCAGCTGATCGCATGAAGATTTCAAAACGGAGAGTGTGAAGAGTGCTGCTCACTCCTCCTCCATACAGAGCCACAAGAAGTTTATTTCCAGCAGCAGCTATTTCGTTAAGAGTGGCATCCGGCTGTAGGAAAATGGTAGCCACATCAACCAGCCGTGGATGCTTTTGGAGGGCGCCCAACATCTTCATCTTTCCAAGCCAGACAAGGACAGAAGTAGTGTCGCATCCGGTAAAGGCATGCACAGATAATACAAATCCAGGAGGAAATGATAGCTCTCCGGGATTGAAAGATGTAGAGGAAAACTGCAGAGAGTCTGATTCACTCCTGCCACTTTTGTGGAAGAACATATTGTCCACACTAGATCCCAATCCATTTAGGAGTAACAAGAGGTCCACATCCTCTCCAACTATTATTACTTTTTCATAGGATCTGCTCTTGTCTAGCGCTGTACTTACTATAGTGCAGTCTGCGTCCTCTGTTGCTTGCTTTGTTTGGATCCCCTCGTTTTCCAATCCTGAACAGAGGAGATCGATATCACGCACCGCTTGTTGTTATCGGTTGACAGCAATTTCTCCTGGGACACCTTGATCAATGTTGAATCTTCGAACATTATGACGCTGCATGATGAACCTGCATACCGACGTAACCTTTCTACAGTTTTTGTTTTCTTGTTACCCCATCTTCTGGGTAGCCGTCAAAGACAACTGCCTTATTCCTCCCAAAGTGTCGTAATGTGTAGCTGACGTAAGCAGCTACAATTTTCCCTAAGTGATCTAATTTGGTACCAGATGACCTTATCGAGCAAGTAGCCTCCATCCACAACAACGAATAAAGGGGTTCCTGTACGGATGGTTTCGGGAGTAGGACAAAAGCTGAGTAAAAGCTTGATTTTGTGCCTTTACGCATCCCCTTTTCACAAAACAAAGCGATTGGGTAGGGAGTCAACTCGTATTTGAAGTACTCTTTCAGGTCCTTA
>JAFIDM010030739.1:0-11437 GCA_023159025.1 Thereuonema tuberculata | reverse complement strand
AGATGGTATAGGTGGAGTGCATATTATTTTGCAATAGATAATTGAGATGGTATATATGGAGTGCAAATTATCATTGATTAGATAATTGAGATGGTATAGATGGAGTGCATATTTTCTTGCAATAGATAATTGAGATATAGAAGGAGTGCATATTATCTTGCAATAGATAATTGAGATGGTATGCATGGAGTGTGTATTATCCTCCAATATATAATTGAGGTGATGTAGATGGACTGCATATTATCTTGCAATAGATAACTGAGATGGTATAGATGGAGTGAATGAAGGGCGTATATAACGGGGGGCCAAGGGCTCCCCCCCCCCCGAAATAATGAAAATATGTCCTCCCATCGTTTTTTTGGTTGAACTGATAGGTTTCCATGGGGTTTATACTTAAAAGTACTTAACATTACATTAATCTTGGGCCCCCCCCCAAAAAAAAAATATATATTCTATATTCGCTACTGAAGTGTATATTATCTTGCAATTGATAAATCAGATGGTATGGATGGAGTATATATTATCTTGCAATAGATAATTGAGATTGTATGGATGGAGTGTATGTTATCGTGCAATAGATAATTGAGATGGTATAGATGGAGTGCATATTATCTTGCAACAGATAATTGAGATGGTATGGATGGAGTGCATTTTATCTTGCAATAGTTAATTGAGATGATACAGATCGAGTGCATATTATCTTGCAATAGATAATTGAGATGGTATAGATGGAGTGCATACTATCTTGCATTAGATAATTGAGAGCATATAGATGGAGTGCATATTATCTTGCAATAGATAATTGAGATGGTATAGATAGAGTGCATATTATCTTGCAATAGCTAATTGAGATGGTATAGATGGAGTGCATATTATCTTGGAATAGATAATTGAGATGATATAGATGAAGTGCATATTACCTTAAATACATAATTGAGATGGTATAGATGGAGTGCATATTATCTTGCAATAGATAATTGAGACGGTATGGATGGAGTGTATATTATCGTGCAATAGATAATTGAGATGGTATAGATGGAGTGCATATTATCTTGCAATAGATAATTGAGACGGTATGGATGGAGTGTATATTATCGTGCAATAGATAATTGAGATGGTATAGATGGAGTGCATATCATCTTGCAATAGATAATTGAGATGGTATAAATGGAGTGCATATTATCTTGCAATAGATAATTGAGATTGTATAGATGGAGTGCATATTATCTTCCAATAGATAATTGAGATGGTATAGATGGAGTGCATATTATCTTGTGATAGATAATTGAGGTGGTATAGATGGAGTGCATATTATCTTCCAATAGATAATTGAGATGATAAGAATGGAATATATATTATCTTGCAGTAGATAATTGAGATGGTAGAGATGGAGTGCATATTATCGTGCAATAGATAATTGAGATGGTGTGGATGGAGTGTATATTATCTTGCAATAGATAATTGAGATGGTATAGATGGAGCGCATATTATTCTGCAATAGATAATTGAGATGGTATAGATGGAGTGCATATTATCGTGCAATAGATAATTGAGATGGTATAGATGTAGTGCATATTATCGTGGAGTAGATAATTGAGATGGTTTTGATGAAGTGCATATTATCGTGCAATAAATAATTGAGATGGTGTAGATAGAGTGTATATTATCTTGTAAAAGGTAATTGAGATTGTATGGATGGAGTGTATATTATCGTTCAATAGATAAATTTAGATGGTAATGATGGAGTGTACATTATCTTGCGCCCCACGTTTTTCGTTTTAAATCTTATAAGTATTTTCATAGCTATTACAAATTTAAGACTGTCTGTATAGGGTTATGCATCTGTATGTGGCAGAGAAAAATTATTTTATACTTTTTAGTCCGTTTTAAAAAACTTGGTGTATTCAAAAAACTACTCTTTGTAATTAGTTATTTTCTGCTTTTTAGTCGTCTGCGTATGATAGTTTTCAATCGATTTTAAACAGTTTGCTGAGATTCTTACAGAGATATGTTGTAAATTCAGATTTATTTCAGTATCTCTTCACCTGATCATATTATTCATAAAAGGAGAAGAAAACAATGTTTAGAAATGTGCTACGAAAACTTTGAAACAAATAGTTTTAAAGATGTTATTCACAAATATCAGTTAGTGTTTTAAAAAGACATCACCTTGTCATCAAAAAGTAAATGAACACTCTTCAAAGTTTCCTAAATAGTGCAATATTCATTTTTACGATAAACTTACTGATATTATAAATTATTAAATATTCGAATAATTTTTATTTAACCTTTAAATCTAAAAACAGATGACAGATTTGATGTGGAAATGGACGACTAAATAAATATATTTACATGAGAAAGTTACCTCGTGGGAAAACTATTAGACGTCGACATTTCTTTCAATAATTTCAACATTTGACATTTCCGGCAACAATGTTAGCGACACTATTTATTTTTTAAAACTAATGGCGCTTCAGGCACTTTATTACTGTAGAATTTTGAGGAAACTGCTTTTCAGAATGTTCCATTAAGTGGACGAAGGGAGAATAAGGTTTAATATTGCATTGTTATCCAGTTCTGAGCTATGTTTGAAGTTTCAAGTTTTTAGCTCATCGGGAAGTTAGTTTAAAATCAATTGCAAAATTTGTACCGAAAAAACAGACAAGAAAGCGACCTAATAAAAACATGTAAATAAAACCAAATTAAATAGAAAAAAATGTGTCTAAATTACTAAAAAAGCATCATATTAACAAATATAATATGAATTTCAAATATTTCTTATAGGAACTCATAAATTTATATAAATTTGAGACTATCCTCAAAGATATACCACGTGATCTTAGAAGATTCAATGATTGTTTGACCCTTAGGAAAATTGAACGAAGATATTTGAACTCTGGAACTGCACTATTGTTTGTTAGAAGTGCAACATCATGAACAACTGATGGTATTAATTTGAAACTTACAGGATATGTTCATTAGGTTAGAATATGCGAATGATTAAAAATTATTTAAAATGCGTATGCGCTTTAATAGCAGCTCCCTCTGAACTTCTCAGTCGTGGATGTAAATAGGTGGACCAAACCAGATTTTGCAATGAGAGAAAGCCATCATCGGTTCGAAAGGGTGTTGTACCTCACTATACCCCGTCACCGAAGTATTATGAGCACCTGAGTGACTTTCAGCGAGGATGGATTATCGGGATGAGAGAAGCTGGATTTTCTTACTGTTAAGTTACCACTCTCGTAGGTCGAAACTCCAGTATAGTGTGATGCGACCGTGATGCGAACGTGGCCTCAGTAAACAGCACACGACTGCACATCACTGATCATTATCACAGATGAGGCTTTGCTTCACAGCCCATTCATGCTAATTCCATTGAGCCTCAACCACAGACGCCTAATGTTGTAATAGGGTCTCTAACACTATAGGTCTTTTTTGACGTGTCACGATTCACCTTGATGCACTGTTATGGTTGCAAACATTTTGGAAGACATCGTGATGAAGGCCAGCTTACAGCGCGCATTTTTGAGCGTACCGGCCCAACGCGAAGTATTATGATTTGGATGGCATTTGGTTCATTTCGCGATCTTGCCTGTTACGAATTAAGGGAACCCTCAATCCAGTCGACAATACATCAAGTAGGTTTTAGAGACCTTCCTTCACAGTTGTCTTGGCGCAATATTCCAGCAAGACACTTGTCGCCCATATGTGGCCCTGAATGTCCGAAGCGTCTTCAAGGCACGACAGTTACCACTTCCTTACGGGTCTGCATTTTTGCCGATTTATACCCAATTGAACATGTCTGGGACATTCTCCAAGATGATATCAATGTATCAAAAACACATTCATTGCTATTTAGTATAGAATCTGTTATTGCTGCTGTAGGTGGCCTCACACGATACTGAATTTTGAAGCGAAATAGATAGTTATAATATATATGTATGTATAGTTGTAGCAAATCTAATAACTTATCTACTGTAACGTGAGTAATAGATAACATAAATTTCATTTGAATAGCACGATTCTTTCTTGGTGTTGCAATTTTAATAAACAGTAATGTATGTTAACTAATGCAGAAATGTTGCGGCACGAGTTTTAAATTAAGTTGTTCTACATATACAGGGTGGCTATAATTGAAGAGAAGGTGTTATGCCAAAAACTCAACCAAATTGGGCGAAACTCCACCAAATTTGGTGTGTTAGACCATGGGTTATTGATTTCTAAAAAAAAAAAAAAAAAAAAAAAAAAAAAAAAACATTAGTTCAAAATTTTGTTACCAGGGAAATTGGAAGAAAGACATAGAGTGCAGTAAACTGACGTCATAGATTGAACGATATAAAAGATGAAAACGGACAATGTGTGATAGATCCAACTGTTATGCTATAATTGGGTGATGGTGCTTTGATGTTAAACCTTTGCTTTGCAAATTAGTGCTTTGCTGTTGAAACTTTTCTACCAAAATACAGCATTCCTTCTGTCGCACTCAGGAATACTGGAGATTGAAGAATTTTAGGTAAGGCCTAATGACAATCATAAATTTCCGAAAATGATTTTGCAATTTGAAAATACGAGATCGTTACAAGTGCTGCCAGAACTAGGACTCAAACCGACATCAAAGCAACAATTTGAAACAGTTGCAACTGTTGCATTGGAATCAAAGGATGCACACACATCCAGAAGTCACGGGCAATACCAAAGCAATTTGCTGTATGCAACGGTGTGGAAAATTTTTCATAAACTAATTAAGTTTTCAATTAATAGAAGGACCACACTTAACAACTCCTTTGAGGAGACGTGGATTCTCGTCTGAACTTTTCTCTGATGTTCTAACTCGAATGGAAGTCCAGGATGCATGACCGTGGAACATCCTATGGAGTAAATCCTATGGAATCTGCTCAGGCACATGAGGTTTCTTCAACGCCCAAAATGCGGCAATTCTGTGTGTTTACAATTCCATTAAGATGAAAATGTGCCTTTTCATCTTAAGGATGAATTTTCATCCTAATCATCTTAATGGAATTATCTTAATGGAATTGTAAACACATATAATTGCCACATTTGGGCGTTGAAGAATCCTCATGTGCCTGAGCAGATTCCATTCCACTCATTGAAAGTCACAGTGTGGGGTAGCTTTACTGCTTCGTTCATCATCAGTTCGCACTTCTTTGAAAAAATAACATCAAATGGTCCCGCGACTTGCTCCGTCAATGTTGAGGGGTATCAACGTTCGATGCTTGATTTTGTTATTCCACAACTTCAACAGCGAAGATGCACAAAGGTGTGCACACTCCCAATACTTACTCCAACTTTCTCGGCACGTGCTTTCACCGTGACTCTTCTATCTTCCTGAATGAGACTATCAACTTCAGCTACAGATGCATCGTTGATCGGAATGCGTGCTTGACCTGGCCTCGAATCATCAGTCAACAATGATCGCCCCTTTCGATACTGCTTACTCCATTCTTTAACACGTGACGAGAGAGGTGGTCATCCTGCACTTTTTGATACAAGTGACTCAAGCAGCGATGGATTTCTGTATTTCCAACATCTTGCTTGAAAAACGGATAATCTCTTGCTGTTCAACGTTCGTTGTTGTAGTTATAACTGTTTGGATATTACATTTCTTTCAAAGCGGCTATTAACAAACATACCTGCATAATAATATTAAATGTTTAGCTGAATTTCTATTATAGTTGATATTTTATTTTAATTCATAAATATAAAATAACTGATATGCTATCAAAATAGTAAGTTATTCGTTTTAACAAAGAAATTTCAATTCTGAATACATCCTTAATGTCCCTCGAATTTATTTTCTAAAATATAAAATTTGGTTTTACTATTATTAATAACAAGATGAATGGAAAATACTTTGGATGGTATACTAAAACGACGTCCTGAACAAAAGAAGACTATACTCGTCACGTGATCGCAGAGTCACCTCTCATTGCGTTGTAACCCCTCCTAAAGTGGTACCACATATGTTCGATGTCGAAAATCCCTCAATAAACCCCTTTGGCATTTCCTATGTCCATAGCCTCTTTTCATTAGAATGACCCTTATTATCCTAACAGAATATGACTAGGACTCTTAAGGAGACAAGGTGATGCTCATTAGCCTCACACCCTTTTCTGAAACATGTGCGTCACCATTAAAGAATGGAAAAAGTGATATGTTCAAAGATATTTAATTAGAAACAAAAATGATTTCTCCTTCTGAGAATTTTGTGAAGATGTTTTTCTTCTATTATCATTTAACTCAAGGTTCATCGATTTTTTTATAAGATCAAAATAATTCAGTCGTAAAATGTGTCAATGTTATCTTTATTTTTAGTTCATCTCTATTTTTAGTTATCTTTCTTATTTTGGGTAATTCGTTTTCGAAACATATAGTTTCCATATATTGTCTTACCTGGCTTTCAGGATCCGTCAAAATAAGTTTTTATAGTTTTATAACTTTTAATTATGTAGGTGCAATATTAGTAACAAAAAAAGGACCTAAACTCTGTTAAAGGTCAACATTTTACTCGTTTTATGTTGATGGTTTGAAAATCTTCCAGCTCGTCATGACTTAAGTTTCAGATGTTAAGTTAACACATGTATTAAAGAAGTTCAAATACCTATTGACGTATTATCCCGTGATTCAATTTTTCGTGATAAATGTTCTACCTCTAAAGCAAATAATACGTCATGATTTTATTGTTGTTCTATGCTAATAATTAATCAAGAGTGGTAATTTAATTTTCATGCTTTTTCTAAGCCCTGTATGGTTTTCCGGAAATATATCAGAGATAAAATAAAAGAACAGACCAACTTTACAATATTGCTTTTTATTGAATGATCAAGAATTCTACCTTTAATATAAGTATATTACTCTTAGGTCAACTATTGGCCTCGTGTCACTAGTCAATCCCAAAAATTTTTTTATTCCACTCAGCATCTAACCAAAAAAAACCTGATATAAATAAAGTGAAAGATTTTATTTATATGTTTCTATTTTTATTTAAGTGTACATATACTAAACACCGTGAGACTCTTGGAAAAAAATTGAGGTCGCCAATGCGTAGAATTCCTCTATTTGAACAAAATGCCTCTGCACGATCGAAATAAAACTCAAAAATAGCAAAATGAGGAATAACATAACGTTTACATAATTGCAATCTGTATTAATGCATTAAAGGAAATATGATTAAAAAACTGTTAGAAAAACAAAATGCCAATTAAAATTTAACACAGCTACGTAAATAGAAATTTATATTTAGAAATCAATAACTAGCAAATGTCGCTTTTAATCACCAATAGAAATTAAAAATTGAATGAATTACAGAGTAAACTTCTGAATCCTTCTTAGTAAGAAGTATTAAGTAATATTTTCTATACGCAGCCAGTGTTTGTTCTATCTACCTAATTTTACTTAGCACGATACCGAATCAACAGAATACCCAAATAATATTATTCAACAAATCCTTACTGGGCACTGGGATATTTTACAATGGATATAAAACTGACGAACGTGATATTGATATAGGATTACATTAATTGCAACAGATAAGTTCCACAATGGTATGATATCGAGACAATGGTCTTAAAAGTCATACAGCAACAAAAGCAGCAGCAATTCTTTTTTGCATTTTTTTTTGTAATGACATTTATTGCTTCGCGAACAAAATTTAATAACGTCTTTTAATATAAGGGACTATGAGAAACTTCAATCCTCTACTGAAACGATTTCGAAGTCATCAATTACAAAGGAATAATTTTTATTTCCGATGAAGTATTATTGCTTTTCGAGATGCTAAAGGTACAATAAATATTAGTTAAAATTTATGAATTAGTCTTATGTATTTTATTAGATTAAGTTGAACCGTTTGTTCTCTGCTGATTTGTATTAATCTATAGTGTTATAACAAGATTTGTTTTGTGTTTCACAATGTTAGAATTGTAGTTTTTGTTGAAGCTGTTAAATAAGATTAACTTTCTAAGATAAGATATTTTTCAAAAACTGAATGCAAAACACTCACCTGCAGATATTAAAATTCTTTCAAAGCGGCTATTAATAAACATACCTGCATAATCATATCAGAACTTTACTCTGAATTTTTATTATAGTTGACCTTTTATTTTAATTCATATATATAAAACTGATATGCTATCAAAATAGTCAGTCATCCGTTTTAACAAATGAATTTCAATTCTGAATATAGTCTTAATGGCCCTTGAATTTATTTTCTAAAATATAAAATTTGGTTTTACTATTATTAATATAAAGATGAATGTAAAAAACTTTGTCGAGATTATATAAAGAAATGAAACTAACGAGTAAGTTGGACTTAATGTCCATTTTATTTAGTCTTGTCTTGCTATAACAAATTTAAAGAGTATTACATGTCGGAGTTTCAAATTGTATAATTTCACTCAAAGAGATTAAATAACAGATAGTTTCACATCAATTATCCAAACTACTAACGATTGGAATACAACAGTGAAGCCAATTATCTGAGTAAGGATTTATAATTTATCAAAATTCGATCTTTTTATTTAAATAATTTAACAGGGTTAACATGTCTATAAATAAAATGAAAGGCCACCACATTGGAATAAAATACAAATAAATTGTATTAAGATTCAAATATCACACAAACTATTTCAACCTGATCAGCATGTCAATCATTTTATGAATAAATAATATTTTAGTAAGATTTCGAAATTTCATATTTACACTTTTCTAAAGCTCTGTAATATTATATATATCAGTGAAATCTGTTGAATTTAAGGTTATCCAAACTAGTAGTATCGGTGGCGTTTCAAATGTCACATTAGCTGCCCGATGCTTCCCCGTAGTGCAACAAGCTCTCAGCTCTTACAATTTTTTTTAACCCCCTTACACTGCAAAAAAGGAGCTAAAATTTGGTATACGTCAATTCCTTAAGATCCTGAATAAATGATAAAAATTTCAAGCGATATTTCAATCTGACAAACTAATCATTCCCTTGTTAGACTGGTTTAAAGAAAGCAATGCAGGAAAGCACTACTTCACAATATCACATTGGAAATGCCACCAACAGTACCTCAGAAACTATTATCCGATTGCAGTGATCCAAAGTTCGTTATTCTTGGTTCACTAATGATTTTGAAAATTAGATTGAGCTAAGGTGTAAAATTGTTATTTTAGACTTTTTAATGCTATTTAATTTCATATCTATCAAATAATCAAGGTAATAGATAGTAATATCAAAGTACTTGTAAGTTACTTCTTTCAAAGTTACTTCTTTCTTTTATATATATATATATATGAGGCTGCAGCCCTTCGTTGTGAAAATTCAATAACATACATATGATTAGTCAGGAGAAAGTGACAGGGATATCTATTTCTTGTTACTTTTTCGTGGCTTTTCTACCATTCCTTGCCTTTGATGGGAATTTTGTATCCGTTTATCTTGTGTTTCTTGATAACTTAATTTCGATATCAAAACTCTTTATGAAATCATCTACAATTATCCTAACTTTTCCTAAGAAATAATTCCTAAACTCTTCAAAGAAATACTGAAGTTTCTTTGCATTTTTTTTTTCAGAATTGGTAACTGAAACTGGAAATGAAATTGACCAACCAAATTATCCTGCTTTTATGGAAAACTTGGGTAACAAAAAAACAACAGAAGTTTCTTACATTCATAGAAATTGTGATGCCCTTATTAGGGATTCTATTTTTAGTTATTTCCCAAGCCATTCTCACCTCAAGAGATCATACTTCACTCTTTTAAAGTCCATCAGCTTTCTTTCGATTTTAAAGTTACGAAGAATTCAACAAAGAACTTCTATTATTCTCCTCTGACGCCTATCACCACAAGGCTCTTAAAGTCAGTTGAAGAACAACTCAAAGGTATGTTGTCTTCTTTAATAATGAAAACAGCACGTTTTAGCATTAAAACACTTTTTTTTTCAGAAATCTATAAATAGGAATATTATAAGAATTATTGAATCTCTCTCAATATTTTTAAAAATAAAATCAATGTTATCACAGTATTGTAATTTACACTTATTATTAAATTCAAAATGATACTAATAATAATTCTTTAAAATATTAAAAATTTCTTTAATAATTAAAAAAAACAACATATTATTGCCTAATTTGTAATATTTTTCTACTTTGAAAAGTTTAAAATTGTATTTTTTTTATTATTTTCATTTTAAAGCTTTTAAAAATTATGCAGACTCTTTATTGTATAAAACATTAAATTCCTTCTGCATTTTTTTTCGAATACAACTATCTTTTGTACTGAAATTTTTTGTATGTAGGCAATTCATTCAGGAGACTCTTAAGAAAATCTTGCTTTAAAGTATATTGTGAATTAATATTCTCTAATAAAGAAACATGATTTGGAAATTTATACTAAACCATTAAATCTCGTATAAATCTGGAATAGGCTTTTTTTAATAAGAATACACATAAAACAATGAGAATTGAAATTATCAGATGAATTTCAAAGCGTAATGTTTTATATGTAAAATCAACATTCTTATGTAAAAATGTAAATAAAGATTATATAAAGTGATTAGAGGAAAGATATGAAATTGTGGATAGCAAAATTGCGAGACATGAAGTCGATTATTGTTTGCGGTGGTAATAAAAAATTGTACAAAGGGGTGATTTTAAATTCAGGACAGCAGACGAAAATTGAACCACTCCATAATGTAGAGTTAAAAATAAGGATATGATAAGTACGTTATGGTGTATTTTCGATATATCTGTGAAAATTTAGCAACCGTTTTCCTGCTCCAGTAGTCTATCATTTAAAAATTTTATTGGTTCGTGAAGTCCAAAGCAGAAAGGAGATAAAAAACGATCCTCTAGTACTTTTATTCTTTATTTGACAACTGTAAACGCAGATGACAAAATTTGTGTAGTGGATTTGGAAGTTATTGTAGAGGCTTCCCAGAATACCCCAAATGTCTTGAATTGTAGATCAATGCACGACAGTTTTTATTAGTTTTTCTAACCCCAATCAGACACCTTCCGGTCTCAACTGGAACTTTAGTGAGGCAATACATGCATTTAACAGCAAAACTCCCACAAGACATTTATAGTAACGACTCGACTCGTTCTCAAAACCATATGGTAAAAATAAAAGCAAAAACAATTCCACTTTTTCTGTGATTTGAGCCCACAGTTACGTTCATCAGATTGCTCATATAGGAATAAACTAAAAAAGATAAATATTTTGTATGATCAACACTATCATTGTATTAACTGATTTATTATCGTTTTGTATTTAAGATTATCAGGATGATTCTTGTTTATTATTCATATTGTAATTTCTTTCAGTGAGATTGATTGGATTAAAAACTAAAGATGAAATCCTGAAATAAAATATGAAAGCTTATGAATTGGGTGATGCAGAGTTTTTCGGAGGAATTTCTTTTGATGATGGATTAGA
>JAFIDM010030738.1:0-11440 GCA_023159025.1 Thereuonema tuberculata | reverse complement strand
AATAATAATAATAATAATAATAATAATAATAATAATAATAATAATAAACACTTTTGCCGTTCCCACACTAACATATTCGTTCGGCATAATTCCATGGACAAACACCGAACTCGAAGCACTACAACGCGCAACACGCACTACATTCACGAAACACAACATGCACCACCCCAAGTCCGCTACGGAAAGGATGACTCTTCCCCGCAAGGAGGGAGGCCGAGGACTCATCAACCTCATCACCCTACACGAAAAACAAGTACATACACTTAGAGAACATTTCCACCAAAGAGCAGAAGACTCCTCACTTCACTCAGCCATTGTCAAGGCTGACACACACCTCACACCCCTGAACCTCGAAAACTCTTCTCCAACACTCACCACCCCTGACACCCACACTCAGCAGCTGCGTGAATCATGGGCTCGTAAGGAACTCCATGGCAGACATCATCACGAACTCAGCCAGCCTCATGTCGACATGGAAGCGTCGAACAGATGGCTGACGAGTGGTGAGCTGTTTGGGGAGACCGAAGGGTTCATGATCGCAATACAGGACCAAGTCATCTCCACACGCAACTACAAGAAACACATTCTACGGGATGCAAACACACATGACGACAAATGCAGGAAATGCCACACTACGCATGAGACGATCGACCACGTAATATCAGGCTGTCCCCTTCTCTCTCAAATAGACTACCTCCACCGACACAATCAGGTAGCATCAATCGTTCATCAACAACTAGCACACAAACATTCACTTATTAAGAGCACGGTCCCGTACTACAAGTACATACCACAAAGCGTATTAGAATCACCCTCATATAAACTATACTGGGACCGCCCCATTCACACAGACAAAACCATACATCACAACAGACCAGACATCACACTTGTTGATAAGGTCAACAAACAGACCTATCTAATTGATATTGCAGTGCCTATCAGCAAGAACATGCAGAAAACTCACGCAGACAAGATCAGTAAATACACTGATCTAGCACACGAGCTCCAGAAGCAGTGGAGGCAGGATCGAGTACGTGTTGTACCCATCGTTCTGTCTGCCACTGGTCTGGTGCCTCACAGATTGCACCACAGTCTCAGCACACTAGGACTTCACAAAAACACTTATGCACAACTGCAGAAGGCTGTGGTACTCAACACTACACGCATAGTTAGGAAATTTATGGACACAAGCACACATCCCTAATCATTCTTGCACACATCTTTACACTTGGCAGTATGTGCTTTGGTCCTTGACCCGCCATATTGTTTTTGCTGGGGAAACCCAAGGTTTGAAACATACAAACATAATAATAATAATAATAATAATAGTCTTCCCCGATGATGGTATTTGCTGAGGGTAATATTCTTTATGGTGCCGAAACCCGGGAATAATTGGCTCAAATCAGTGGATTAGTTTCAGTGTGTGCAGTTGTTACCAGGAATTGTTTTAAGTGGATCTACCAGCGATACCAGGGCAAGATGGCGACGGATCTTAGCCGACGGAGAGGAGCTGTGCGGGCCGCCATTACGAAAATGGAAGGCGATATGAAAAAGGCATTCGATTCTAAAGACGCAGGACTGGCCGAGGAACTGCATGAGAAATTGAAGGTTAAACAAGCCAAATTAGAAGCCCTTAATGAAGAAATTCGAAGTGAAATTGCTGAAGAGAAAGCGGATGAAGAATTGGCTACGGTGGAAGAATATGAAGATTTCGTTATAACATGGTTAACAAAAATGCGCAGGATAATCGGTGGCGGCAGTTCTGCAGGCAGTAATTCTGCGGTTAGTGTTAATCGAGTGGAATCACCTTCTCCATCAACACGTGAAGGACTCACAATAAGGCTTCCAAAATTCGATATGACTAAATTCAGCGGAGATATGCTTAAGTGGCCAAGTTTTTGGAGTACGTTTTCTACAGCGGTGCACGAAAAAGCTGAACTGTGTGTAGTTGATAAATTCAACTACCTGAGAAGTGTGTTAACCGGCGATGCACTTCGTTGCATTGAGGGATTTCCCCTAACCGACGGCAACTACAGCAATGCGATTGAAAGGTTGAGGGATCGCTTTGGCCGAACTGAACAGATAGTGGATGGAATGTTTGCAGCCTTGCTTCAGCTACCTGCTCCAAGAAATGAAACGGTGAGTCTTCGTAAATTTTTTGATGAAATAGAAATTAAAGTTATGGGATTAAAGTCGTTAGACGTTGACATTAATGCATGCAGTAGCATTCTTGTGCCTACGTTAATGAGGCATTTGCCGAGAGACTTGCAGTTAGGATGGGCCCGCCGAACGAAGAGTTCCGATCAAAATAAGATGGATAATTTAATTGATTTCCTACGCGAGGAAGTGGAACTGCGTGAAAGAATACAGTCCATTAATATTACTGATAGTGATTACAACGGCAGTGGAAAAAGAGAGGAAATCGCTCCTCGAAATACACCGAGGGTTGCAGCATCAACCGCGGCGCTTACCGTTACTAGTGATAATGCTGTTAGACCGCGCTCATGTATGATTTGTGATAGCGTCTCACATCTCATGGCCAACTGTACTGTCAAAACGTTAGAAGAACGCATGGACAGAGTTAAAGCAGCGAAGAAATGTTTTAACTGTTTGTGGCCGGGTCACAACTCGAGATCGTGTCGGAGAGAAAAGGCGAAGTGTCGTTCGTGTAAAGGGTCTCATCACACAGCATTGTGCCCGCAGCTTAAGGCGACTGCAAACAAAAATTCAATTGCGACGGAAACCGCAACGACACAGGTCAGCATTAACCAAATCACTAATCCAGGTTCAAACGATGTCGTCTTACTGAAGTCGGCAGTTGTATTGGTTGATGGAAATAATAGGCAAGTTCGTGCTAGGCTTATGATAGATGGAGGAAGTCAACGCAGCTTCATCAGTAAACGCCTATCGAAGCTAGTCGGAGCGACGCAAGTTGGAATAGAGTCGATGAATATGAAAGTGTTTGGTCATGGGTCAACCGGACGCCGTGATTATCGTAAGGTACGTGTACGTTTATTTGACCGTAATGGAATTCATAGCGTTGAAGTAACGTTGCGGGAATCGGACAATGTGTGCTCCACGTATTCACTCGTACCGAATGAGTGTTCATTGCGAGAAATGGAGAAGCGAGGTCTTTGGTTAGCAGATCCAGGTTCAAGTACAAAGTGTGATATGGACGATATTGATATTCTTATCGGCGGAGACCTGTATTGGGCTGTTGTTACCGGAAAGATCGAACGCATCAATGATCGACTCGTTGCAGTTGAAAGTGTGTTTGGCTGGCTTCTTCATGGACCGGAAGACCAACCAACTGCGAATTGTGTGACAGTGCAATCGATGCATGTGCACGTACAAGGTGCTGACATGAATAAACAGTTGTTCAATGAAAAGCAGAATTCTTGTTTGAATTTGGCAGACGGGATTTTCAAAATGACTGAAGATTCTTTACGTGGAGGAGCAGATTTAAGGAACCCAGCCTCCCCCTGCGGAACAGCCGACGACCAATGGCAAAGGAGAACCAGCCCCACTCCCACCTACGAAAGAAGGGAAAGAGTAAAAGAAAGAAAAGGAGATCGCCCCCGAACTCATAACGGAAAGATCCTTGGAGACATTGTGGAACTTCCAGAACCACCTTTGGAGACATTGTGGAACTTCCAGAACCACCAGAAATTCCTCCTCACAGAGCCATTGTACAGAAGAGGGAAGGAGAGTTGGAATTGAAGAGAAACTACATCTTAGCTCGGCAGCCAGATGTGCACGTGATAGAGAGGGAGATACCTGAACCCGAGGATCCAGCACCGCCACCCCCAAGCAAGAAGAAGAAAGCGAAAATAAAAAGAAGAAGAAAACAACGTGTGGACGAGACGGAACAGTACGTCATCTGTGGAAGACGTGTGTTATAAAAGAAGTGCTTCAAGGACGAGACGGATGCATCCGTTCCTGCCGTGTCTTGCTACCTGAAGGTAAGGTTGTAAAAAGTCAATTCAATTGTTATATCCATTATAACTAGAAGGACAGAATCCGTGACTTTGACTTTTTACTAGTGACTTTATGGACTGTGATTTGACTTTACTAGTGACTTTATAGACTTTTAAATGTGGGTTACGACTGACCAATTGTTTTTTGCTGAAAGTATACACTTTCAGGGGGGGAGTGTTGCGAACATTGCTATTATTTTGCTTTTATTGTTAATTATTGTTAATGTGCGAGGCAACGGGACACGAGATGGCGTTCTCGTTGCGATTGTTGAAAGATCTGGACGGTTGTAAGAATACCGAAAGAGTCAGACATGTTGGTTTTTAGATGAAAAGAATTGTGCTTAATTTTAGTCGGAACCTTGATATCAGTAAACGTTTTAATCAGTTAGTTTTAAAGGATAAGTTGTACTTTATTTTTTAATTAGAATAAACCTTAGTTTAAATGGAAAAGATTGGATTTCTTCGTTGACATAGATGCCTTCGCCAAAAGTCTTCCCCGATGATGGTATTTGCTGACACTAACTTTAATTTCTATTTCATCAAAAAATTTACGAACACTCACCGTTTCATTTCTTGGAGCAGGTAGCTGAAGCAAGGCTGCAAACATTCCATCCACTATCTGTTCAGTTCGGCCAAAGCGATCCCTCAACCTTTCAATCGCATTGCTGTAGTTGCCGTCGGTTAGGGGAAATCCCTCAATGCAACGAAGTGCATCGCCGGTTAACACACTTCTCAGGTAGTTGAATTTATCAACTACACACAGTTCAGCTTTTTCGTGCACCGCTGTAGAAAACGTATTCCAAAAACTTGGCCACTTAAGCATAATTTTTGCAAAGATGATTCACTGGAACATCTGCAAAAATTATCACATTGCAACAACAAACAACTGGTGGGAACTTACAGTAAACAATGTGACTGAAAATGATATCGTGAAAATACTGTGGGATTTCAGAATTCAAACGGATAAGATCTTAGCACACAATACGCCAGATTTGACAGTGATAGAAAAGAAACAGATATGGCTAATTGATATAGCCATACCTGGTGATAGTAGAGTGGAAGAAAAAGAACTGGAAAAAATCACACGGTATCAAGACCTAAAAATCGAGGTTCAACGATTATGGCACAAGCCGGCAGTGGTGGTTCCAGTGGTTATCGGCACACTGGGTGCTATACCAAAAAACCTTGGTAAGCACTTACAAGATCTAAATATTAACAAAATCTCCATCGGTCAACTCCAAAAAGCCGCACTGCTTGGTTCAGCACATATTTTGCGCCGATTCATTACGACATCCTAGATTCTTGGGAAGAATTCGATGCGTTTGAAGGCCAACACCAGCTAAAGAACTGGCAGCTGTGATACACATTGTTTTGTAGTGTCCTGTATAATAATAATAATAATAATAAGCCCCCATGGACCCTACCTCCTCGCGGTGGGGGCGGGAACTACACTAGCTTTAGGGTAGGCTAAAGGGTCCAACCATCCATGATGAGAACTCGTTCTAATATAGATCATGCTGCATCGGGTGTGGCGCAGGATAAAGTCACCCGCGTTCGGGGGTTAGGCAGAGGTCTCCGTTCGAAAAATATACTACAGTATCCCGCAGGTGGTGGTGGAGAAAGTGGCACCCCATCCTGTAGTATGGCTACCACAATGCCCGGGCAACACCATCCAGCCCGAACAGTCGGAAGTGTTTCGTCTGTGTCAGAGCAGGCGACCACCAAGACTGGGAAACCACGCCAGCGCATCCGATGGTCATCACAGATGAACCAGGATCTTATGCGCGACTTCTATACTGTTACACAGTTAGGGACTCAACTCACAGGATACAGACAGGCACTACACCATGCATTCACCACACGTTATCCATCGTTAGGGCTTAGCGAACAGCGGGTAGCGGATCAGCGACGTTCTATAGTAGTAAACAATCTTATTCTCCCATGCATACTGGCACAAATTAGGGAAGAGGTCGCTGAATCCAACCACAGGACACCACACCAGAAGACATTACCTTTATGGCAAACACAGAAGCCTCAGAAGCCTCTACCCCTCAGTCCACATTCCCCAACAATACAACTAATGACATACAACAAGCAGCACATGATAATTTCTACACCGCACTAGCACAATATACAGGCACAGACCCCGCACTCAGACCTGCACTCCCCAAAGTACACACATCAAAACAACTCGCCACAGTCATATACCATCTCAACACACACTCTATCCCACAACACCTTGACAATATCCAAACATTAGAAGACATACATACAGCACTCTACTGCGCGGCATAGGGAACCATTCGGGCACATGGAATCAAACAACACCACATACCTACCACTGCACGGTCACAAGAATACATCCCCCCTTGGAGACGTCGCCTTGAAGGCCGCATCAGCGACCTTAGAGGAGACATAGCCAGGCTCACACAATACTGTGCAGGAAACAAAACAAAGAAACTTATGTCCCAGGTCAGGAAGATATTCAAGCACATAAACACTCGCCCTTCACACTCAAACCATCATAACCAGGTTCAGGAACATCTCGACACACTAAAACAAAAACTCAGTGCACTTGCAAAAAGATTACAAAGATACAAACAGTGCACTCTACGCAAACAACTGAAGAATACTTTCCAATACAATGAGAAAAAATTCTACAGATCCCTTTCATCTCCCTCCACTGCACCCAACACAAACACACCCACCAGCGAGGCATTACATGAATACTGGTCGTCTCTGTGGTCCAACCCCATCCCCCACAATGACAAAGCACCATGGATCACAGATGAAGAAAAACTCGCTGAACACTTACCCTTCATGCCCTTCCATGATATTACTCTCGCAGATATACAGACAGCACTAAAACATGCACACAACTGGAAGGCTCCTGGTGCAGACGGCGTTCAGAACTTCTGGATCAAGAGGTTCACGTCCCTGCATGGGAAGCTAGTTGTTGCACTCACTGACATAATCCAACACCCAGAACATATGCCTCTTTTCCTCACACAGGGTATCACTTACCTACAGAGCAAGAACACTGAAACAGCACACCCTGCAAATTACCGTCCAATCACTTGCCTCCCCACACTTTACAAACTCCTCACCTCTAGCCTTACAGACAAAATTTACGCACACATCGAGACACATAACATTCTTTCCGAACAGCAGAAGGGCTGTCGCAGGAATTCCCAGGGTTGTAAGGAGCAACTCCTTATTGACTCTGTAATCCTGCGCCAGGCGCGCGCGAAGAATAGGAACTTACACATCGCGTACATTGACTATAAGAAGGCATTTGACTCAGTCCCCCATTCCTGGCTTTTGCACACTCTTCAACTCTACAAAGTACATCCCAAGATCACGGCATTCTTGGATGCCACGATGAAGAGTTGGAACACAACACTACATCTACGCACCTCCAACACCTCCATCACTACAGTCCCCATTCCCACAAGGAGAGGTATTTTCCAGGGAGATTCCTTGAGTCCTCTTTGGTTCTGCCTCGCCTTGAATCCATTAAGCCACATGCTAGACAATACAAAACACGGTTATAAGCTTACCTCAGGCACTCTGACACCATACAAAATCACACACTTACTCTACATGGATGATATTAAACTCAACGCCACAAACAGTGCACAACTTACTAATTTACTACACCTCACAACACAGTTCACCAAAGACATTGGGATGGAATTTGGAATCGACAAATGCCGCAAGCTACATATAACACGCGGGAAGACTACGAATTTGGAGCGTTTTGAACTGGACCATGGGTTGGCCATCCAATCCATGGAAGAGGGAGAGACCTACAGGTACCTGGGCTTCAAGCAAGCGCGCGTCATTGACAACGCAAACATCAGAAACGCACTTAAGAAAACATACTGTGCTCGCGTTCACAACATCCTCAAAACACAACTCAATGCCAGAAATAAAATTAAAGCCATTAACACTTTTGCCGTCCAAACACTAACATATTCGTTCGGTATAATTTCATGGACAAACACTGAACTCGAAGCACTACAACGCACAACACGCACTACATTCACGAAACACAACATACACCACCCCAAGTCCGCTACGGAAAGAATGACTCTTCCCCGCAAGGAGGGAGGCCGAGGACTCATCAATCTCATCACCCTACACGAAAAACAAGTACACACACTCAGGGAACACTTCCACCAAAGAGCACTACACTCCTCACTCCACTCAGCCATTGTCAAGGCTGACACACACTTTACACTTTACACCCCTGGACCTCGCAAATCCTTCTCTAACACTGACCACTCCCGACACCCACACACAGCAGCTGCGTGAATCATGGGCTCGTAAGGAACTCCATGGCAGACATCGCCACGAACTCAGCCAACCTCATGTCGACATGGAAGCGTCGAACAGATGGCTGATGAGTGGTGAGCTGTTTGGGGAGACCGAAGGGTTCATGATCGCGATTCAGGACCAAGTCATTCCCACACTCAACTACAAGAAACATATTCTACACGACGCAAACACACACGACGACAGATGCAGGAAATGCCACACTACACATGAGACGATCGACCACATAATATCAGGCTGTCCCCTTCTGTCCCAAACAGACTACCTCCACCGACACAATCAGGTAACGTCCATCGTTCATCAACAGCTAGCACACAAACACTCACTTATTAAGAACACGGTCCCATACTACAAGTACACACCACAAAGCGTACTAGACTGACCCTCACATAAGCTGTACTGGGACCGTCCCATTCACACAGACAAAACTATACATCACAACAGACCTGACATTACACTTGTTGATAAGGTGAACAAACAGACTTATCTCATTAATATTGCAGTTCCCATCAGCAAGAACATGCAGAAAACTCACGCTGACAAGATAAGTAAATACACAGACCTAGCACACGAGCTCCAGAAGCAGTGGAGGCAGGTACGTGTTGTACCCATCATCCTGTCCGCTACTGGTCTGGTGCCTCACACATTGCATCACAGCCTCAACACACTAGGACTTCATAAAAACACTTATGCACAACTCCAGAAGGCTGTAGTACTCAACACAACACGCATAGTTCGGAAATTTATGGACACAAGCACACATCCCTAACTATTCTTCCAATTTTATTTTTTTTTCATACACTTGGCAATATGTGCTTTGGTCCTTGACCCGCCATATTGTCTTAGCTGGGGAATCCCATGGTTTGAAACTTTTTCGATATAATAATAATAATAAAAACAAATAAAAAACTTAACCTGATTTAGGAAAGGGAAATGATTAATTTTTTTTTTAAATATGTGCGTGTTGTTGATGAAATCTAAATCACGTAAAAATTTTCATAACAGACATTTTGAAAAATCTTGTTAAAATAAAAATCCATCCGAATCAAATAAATTTCGTCTTCCTTTTGTACTGCGATAGATAAGTAAAATAAAATAATGATGACATTGAAGGAATATTAAATGAGATTCTGCAAACAGTTTTTTTACTAATTAAGCATATACTAATTATTAGCTAATAAAAATATCTTGTATTTTTACAACAAAATTACCGTGCCTAACCATCATAAATTAAAAATATAGAAACTATACTGGCACTAACCTTAATCTAAAACTTTAAATGACCACGACGTTTCAGAGCTTCATGGATTAAGCCCCCTTTTCAAGTGGAACGAGTCATATTTAACGAAAAACTTTCTTTATCTGAGATTGTAAAACAGAAAGGAATGGCCATTCCCATTTTAATAAAAACACCTCCTGGTGACAGGTGCTTTAAATATGCATAGGAAGTGTTCGTCTGCGAAGGCTTCAAATACAATCAAATGGAAAAAAACTATTAGGAAATTTATTTAAAGGAACTAATACAATTATCAAAGCCCGTATTCCAACACATTTGAAATAGAAAGGTCCTGATTATAGCTACCTAACAATCTTATCATGCAAGATTCATAAAAAATATCTTTATTTTTATTTACACCAAGAATGTCTATCTGTCCTAAGTCGAGCGAATGACCCGTTCGCTGACAGTGAAGGGCAATACTTTAAGATAGATTAGCATTTCTTACAGCAGAATCGTGTTCCTTTAGGCATGCACTTAATTCCCTTTTGGATTGGTCTACGTATAAACAACTATTATTGCCTCTAACGGAGGATTTACAT
The DNA here is from genome assembly GCA_023159025.1 of Thereuonema tuberculata. Lineage (NCBI taxonomy): Eukaryota > Metazoa > Arthropoda > Chilopoda > Scutigeromorpha > Scutigeridae > Thereuonema > Thereuonema tuberculata. Next base: position 1,307 of record JAFIDM010030738.1, on the reverse strand, counting down.
CTAATCCCATAAATGGAACCTGGAGTACTTAATCTATTATCTACATTAGAATGCCTTCTATTTAAGAAAGATAGCATGGTATTCTTTGGCTTGCAGGCTATACCAATCCCCGCAATAGCCAGAGCCGGCTTTATTCTTTTAATGAGTGCTTCATCATATTTAAGGGATATGAAATTTTTAATCTCTTTACGCTTCTTATCATTTATAGGTTGAATTATAAGTCTTTTATGTAATAACTTCTTCCTATAATTCTTAAAAACTTGCTCTATAACATATTCTGGAAATTCATTGGCGATGAAAATACTTTTAATTTTCTGAAGTTCAGCATTGAAAATCCTTATATTGGAACTAATGCTATGTGCTCTATTTACTGCCATATATATATATATATATATATATATATATATATATATATGTAAATCCAAATGACAAAACTTGAATCGCCATCTTTTCAAGTTTCGTGATGCAAATATTTCATTCAATGATTTGCAATTTAAAATTCAGAATGTAAAGAATATAAGAATAAAATTAACTTACATTACTAAACATATAAAATTTGCCGGACAGCTTTCTGAAATTTAAAAACCAAATTAATTTCAAAAAGCTGTTTCTGTGTAAGTATTAAGATTCGAATGTACATACACGTCATCAGCGGCACCTGGTGTTGAATTTTGAAACTAAGCTAAAAAAATTTTTTAGAAATAACATAACAGCGCTTTATTATAAGAAAATTGCTCTCTTTTTTAATATTTTTTTAGGTTTTTAAAATTTATTTTATTTTTTTTAAATTATCTTTTAAATTATATGCTTTTTTTGGCTATATGTATAAAAATCTATCACATATATATACATATAAAAATTATTTATTTTATACACATAAAAAAATTATTTATTTTACATACATACAAAAAAAAAAAATTATTCATTTTACATACATACATAAAAAATTTATTCATTTTACATACATACATAGAAAAATTATCCATTTCCCATACATACACAGAAAATTTCTTAAAACATACTACAAAATATTAAGAGCAAAAGATGACAGTTACCAATTCAAACTTAAAACTTCCTCAAATAGAGGATTTAATTCTAAGTTGTCATGAGATAACTTGAATGATCAAAATATAACAAGTCCTGTTTAGAAGATTAATGATTAAATAAAATAATGAATATATTTAATTTTATATTTTTTGTAGATTTGAAATTTAAATTTCTTTTGAAATCGAATAATATAAGTATTTAAAATTTTGTTAGGAAAATTATTATTTTTAAATTCATTAATGAGATAATTCAAATTATTC
>JAFIDM010030737.1:374-11441 GCA_023159025.1 Thereuonema tuberculata | reverse complement strand
ATGTATGTTTGATAGCATTTATTTATGTGAGTATGTTGTGGATTTATGGAAATTGGTCCTTATTATCTAATCCACATGAGATTCTTTGATAAGAATAATAATAATCGGCTTTTGATAATTTCTATGAAAAACAGGATATAATTATTATATTCAGAAAATAGAAACAATTGTTTTGATTCAGCAGAAAAGAAGTAAATTTGAAAATAAAAGAGGATTTTCGTATTTTGTGGATTTCATCGGTTTTAAAAAATATAGAAATACCGGTATGGAAAATAAAGAATTTTTCAAGGAATAATATTTTACGGAAAAGTACGCTTTGAGTTCTTCTAGGCAATTCTTGTATAGATCGTATTATCAATATAATTAACTTAAAAGATTCCTCAGCAAATGCTTAAGGATTTAGTGAAAAACGAGAAGTTATCTCTATTGTTTCTACTTTAAAGAAATAACGAGAAGAACTAGAAATTCACATTCCATCTCCATTTCGTATTTGCGTTTAATGAGATGGAAGTTACTCTCTCTCTCTCCTGAGAAATGTTAATATTTAATGCCATCATATAAAATTAAATTCGTTTTAGTTTTTGAAAAATAAATGCAAATAAACGTATGTACTTTAACTTTGCTTATGAGGATATTTAAGGATTTTCCTTGTTACAACTTTTCCTTCCTTAAAACTTTTAGAACTTATAATTTCATAGTTATATCATACTTCTATGCATTCTTAGTTTTAAAATACCAAAGATCTTTTGTTATAATTCTCCGACGCAGATTAAGAATTGTTATAAATGTTAGATTTAAACTAGAATATCTTTTAGGTAATTATGGTATTAATAACATTGCGGTACAAAAAAATAACCTTAGGAAACAGTTTATCAAATTACAAAATATTACTTCTGTTTTTTGATTGAAGTTTTATGTTTGTTTTACATTTTAATTTTTATTAAACTGTAAATAAAATTGTTTAGATTGAACTGATTTCTGAAAATAAATTTTCAGTACTAAATTTTCTGGGGCTTTTTTTATTTTATGTCTACATTTGAATTTTGATTTAGTTGTGAAAAAAAAAACAATAATCAAATTTCTGAAAATTTCTCGCGTAATTCATCTGAAATACTATATTTCAGTGAAAGTTTAAAACAAATAAATAATAATGAATAGACTAAAAAGTATTTTCATATTAGAAATTTAAAAACTGACATAATCAAATATTATTTTGACATTGAAGATTTAAAAGGTCACTCGCTAAATGATAGGTAAACAGAGACACTCTGAGAAAGGTTTGTAACGATTAATGAATATTCCGCCACCACGCTGTTAATTTTAAATTTTTTAAATTATCTTAACGAAAATAAGAAATAAAAAATCTGAACTGAAAATTTGCAACCAATATTTTTCGGATTTGATACAAGACTAAATTATTAATAGCAAAATTGAAAACACGTTTGTAGTTTATGATATCAGCAACAACAGACAATAACTGCAGGCCAGGATTCGATCTATTGGTTTGATTTTACTGTATTTTCCATAGGAGAAATATACTAATCCATTATCCTCTACCTAAATAGATGAGCCCTTGACCTTCTGATAATGTAGCGTGCGATTTACACTGCACGTACAATACAAATAAATATAAAATTAATAGAGCTTTCGCCCTGCTACCAAAAATAAAACAATAAAAACTATCGTTTGAAACTCCCAAATGCGACGACTAGACAATTAAATGATACAGTAGGTGATTTCCTGTCTGCGAATCCTGGGCCCATAAATAAACCGCAGCTGAGGTTCCCATTCAACTTCAAAATGTCTAGAATAATTATATTTATCCGGTCACCCTATCGAAACACCTAAAACATCTACTTAATTAAAAAATGTTCCAAAATACTCTAAGGTAATTCCCACTGGATCATAATTAATTAATTAAAGACTGAGATAAATATGAGATACAAATATAAGGTTAAATGAATAATGCAATTGCTTAATGTTACCTTTAAATGTTGGATAAAAGTAAATGAACAAGCAAATCAAATAGATGTCAGTAAACATTAAAATTATATTTATTATTCAAAATGTCAATTAATGAACAATTAAACTTATATTTAAACAATCAGATACACTTCTGATATAAAACCTTTTCCCTTCAAAACAGGTTAACATCCACTTAATGATTTAAACAGAATAAAGAAATGATATATTATCTTACAAAGGTAATATATGAATTAAAACTCTTGAAATAAACATCAATTCCCTTATTTGAATTGCAATTCAAGATATAAGTATAATTAACCCGATTCTTCCGACGATCAGCTGTTCACAATAACCTTCCCCCCTTCCTTATCGGTTCAATGACCTCTCCCAATGTCATTTCAAATACAAACACTCTTAAACACATGACGAACAAATATTGAATAATCATCTATTAAAACATACATGTAAAATATCTAAATGGAGTCAAAGAATAATATTTTCAGATGATTTAAGTTTTAATCATACTAAATAAATGTCTTTTCTCCTTTTCCTAGTGTCTAACAAAACGCTTTGAGTTCGCTTTCTTAGTCCTGACTTAAAATTGTGAATAACGGTTTTTAAGACGAATTCAGCTAAGATTAAATACACTAAGATTGCCGTATTAACACAATTTCCAACGTCAATGGTTTTTTGACAGTTAAACACCTCTTTAGCTTTCTTTGTAAAGTCTCAAACAGTTCAGTTAACGAAATTCAAAATGCTCTTGCTTTAACTAAAGTCAATTTCGTCGACTTTCAACCTAATGTCTTAGCTATTATTAATTCACTTGTATCAGGAATTCCATTCCTTTACGTACGACAATGACCTATCACCATGTGATTAGAATCGGTTGATTCCAAAACTTTCTCCCTGTTTTACGTCTAGCAAAACATCTAAGTTTAGTTCGTGTTGATTTCTTTTCCTTTCAGCCATTTTCTTTCACACAGACTTGACTGAGATTTAGTACGGGAAACTGAACTTTCTCTGGCTCTCCGGCACTAATATTTAAAGATTTCTACTTACAACCAGTCGTCTCTTGCGTAGAACGTCTACTGTCGGTTTCTCCGGCGCAAAACGTCCCGTCGCCCTCCATGACTTTTCGTGGTTGGGCTCCCCCGGCTGGTGAATTCACAACGACGAGAACCATTACAGGAAAGTTCGGTGCATCGTTCAGGCACACTCTCGTCCGTTGGTCGGACCGCATCTCATAATGTCCGTAGAACGAAAACTACGCCCACACTTAGAGTTCGTAGACAATACATTTTTCGTTTTTAGAGCAATGTAACTTCCGCTCTGACATCGTGGTGTTGTCTCTCCGGCGAGACGATGTGAAGTCTCTAAAGAAAAAACGGCCTCTGTCCTCTCGCATTATCCACACACTCTCCGAATTGACCTTTGCTAGTTTTAAACCAATGTGATGTCACTAAAAGTTCACGTGACCCCTGACCCCAAGCTTTTGCACTCGGCACTTCGTGACGTATTTCCTTTTCAAACCGAAACTTAATAACGAAGTTTTATGAGAAATCAGGAAAATGACTTTCCCACGGCAATCCTCTACCAGAGTGTTCCTTTTCTCTAAAAATTAACTCTGATAAAACACACCATATCTATACAAAATAACCCAAACATTTTATATGAATATACAAATACACAAATATTAAATCACCAACATTTCATTTCACATGTGATAATTTCACACAACAAATATTTCCTTTTAAGAAACATAAAATTTACACTTAAACGTTATGGTTAATTAAATAACTTCTCAAGCCCCAAAGTACACTACAATTCCAAAAGTTTCATCCTCAGCTCCGAAGAATTCACATTTTCAAACAATATTATTGGATCAATTTTTCATCGCAGGTTTAACCATAATGGAAAACAACACCTAATTAATTGATCCTTTTCAGTACAAATACATATTCAAAAAAAAACAAGACGAAACTAATCTTTGCATTGTGGGCCCCACAACTACACGTACACAAATATAGATTATATGTGACAAACTAAAATTAGATCAACCAAAAAAGAAAAAAAATTGCCTGTTCATTAAATTACTGCGGGTGACAACCACACCGTCACATGCCCCCCCCCCCCCTACTAGAGAAAAATTTTCACTCGAGAAAATTTTTTTTTTTCTTTCAAAGCAAAATTTTGACCTACTCCCCCTCCAACGTCTAACCCCGCAATCCAGTGAAAACACCCTTTCTAAACTAACTACACCCCTCCAAAACACCTAACACCTCCTCACTACACTAAACGATAGGACGGCGACAGAGGGCTGAAAGAAACCAAAAAAATCACCGCAGTGATATCCAAACACGAAAACAACCCTCTCCCGACACCCCATTACACTATCACCAAAAATAAAATCGAAAACAAAGACAAATGCTACCTTTCGGCAGACAAAATCAAAGAATGTGGCAGGTTATTAGCCTGACAATAAAGGTGTCGTCTGAACGACAATTACATGTGAAAACCGACCCACCATGCCTACCTGGAGCGTCGAAGGCAGAGGCCGAGTGGTCTCTCCGCATCACACAGAACCAATTCCAATTATAAACAATATACCTTTCCAGGTGAACATCTCTCCGGTATAACGCTCCTGTCCAACGATTTAATTTCAAATTAACAACCAATTAGGCCGCCAGTAAAGCATTGGACTCGTACTCTACCGATGGTCGCCAACGTAGCTCATCTCTTCCCAGCTTTACTCCTTGTCACCATTCCATGGGATGGCACCAATGCATCCTTCCTCACTGTTCTTTTCCGAACTTCACCTGCTCCAGAACGTTCCTCATCTGACGGAATTTTGACTTGCTCTCTCTCCACATACCTTTTCAAATCGGCGATATGGGCTCTCCTCTTTACAGATGGATTCGACAAAAGTTTTAAAACGTAATTTAAATCTAGAGATCACCTTATGCACCACAAATGGTCCTTCAAACACGTTCATAAGATTTGCAGCCTTTTTGTCAATTTTACTCGACACAGGGTGGCTTTTTAACAAAACTAGATCGCCGCAATGGAATGCATCGTCTCTCCTCCTCAGATCATATCTTTCCTTATTCTTTTCCGCTGCAGCTTTCCTATGAGCGTCTATCCTCCCTTTGATCTCTCTAATTCTATTAGCTATGTAACTCCTATTACGTTTAGAGCCCCCTCTACTCTTCCACTCAACATTAGAATGCACCTCGCGTCCAAGCATCACGTAATCCGGAGTAAATCCAGTAGCCACGATGACAGACCCTCTCAAACGAAAGCTGTTCCAAATAATTATCTCACTGAGCATGATTCTGCTGAATATACGACCGGAGCATAGCTTTAATACTCCCAATGTACCTCTCCGCCGGGTTGGATTGGGCGTGATAAGGTGAAGTAAACCTGTGCTTCACGTTATAATCCTCACAAAACCTACGAAAGATTTCCGAACGAAACTGGGAGCCATTGTCACTGATGACGTTACAGGGAAACCCGAATCTATAGAATATGCTCTTTAAGAACCTTACCGCTTTCTCAGCGTGGGCAGATTTCATAGCCACAGCCTCCGTCCATCCGGAATACACATCAACTACAACAAACAAATAACTATTTACGTTACTACTCCTCGGCAATGGTCCTGCAAAGTCTACAGCTAAGGTGTTCCACACACCCTCCTTATCGGATATACTTCCCATCCCTAATTTCGCTCTCCTAACGTGTTTGGTTTTCTGACATAGATCAAACGAAACAACAAATCTCTTTACGTCCTGGTACATTTTCGGCCACTAAAATCGCTCATTAATTTTTTGGAAAGTTTTGAACAAACCATTATGCCCTCCTATCTCGGGGTCTTCATGCCAAGATTTTAACACAGTCTCTATCAAACACTCAGGTACAACTAAATTAAACCTATCTTCTCCCTTCCTTTTATCTCGCCGTCGCTTCAACAACAATCCCTTCTCTAACCTAAATTCCCCTTCTCTCACTTTACTCTGTTTTCCCTGTTCTATCTCCTTAATTCTTTTAAAACAATACCTATCACTCCTTTGAGACTTAGCCCACTGATCGTCAACTATCCTCATCCATTTACAATTTACTCGAGAGAGAGCATCCGCTATTACATTTTCCGAACCTTTGCGATGTTTAATTTCAAAATCATATTCTTGCAACTTTATGCTCCATCTCGTAATGCAGCTCGACGCGTCTTTGCGAGATTTCAGGTAACGCAAAGCGCTATGGTCCGTGTACACCGTGAACTTACTTCCGCTCACGTATGATCTAAATTGTTCCACTCCGAACACAACGGCCAAACACTCCAGCTCCGGCATCGAATAGTTTTTTTCCGCACTATTTAATCCACGGCTAGCGAATGAAATTGCCTTTTCAACCCCTCCTTCTTCTTGCATTAAAACACTAGCTATCCCCTCTCCGGATGCATCACAACAGATGATAAACTCTCTGTCGAAATCCAGCTGAACCAGAATCGGCTCGCTCGACAACTTCTTGAGGTTAACAAATGCTTCCTGCTGCTCTCTTGCCCACCCCCATTTCTCTCTCTTCCTCAACAAACGTCACAGCGGCTCATTCACTAAGCTCACCTGAGGTATGAATTCTCGGTAGTACGATACCATTCCCATAAAACGCTTATGTTGTTTAGGAGTTCGTGGAATCGGATAATTCTTAATCGGTTTAATCCGCTCCGGTGAAGGTTTGATCCCCTCCTTATCAATACTAAAACCCAAGAACTCAACGGTACTCTTACCAAACTCACTTTTGTCATAATTAATGCACAGATGTACACTATTCAATTTATCAATCAACACGCCGACGACTGCAGTATGCGAATCCCAATCAGATGTAGCCACCATCAAATCATCCATATAACGTACAACAAACGGCTGCCATTCAGCGCCTAAAACATCATCCAACACTTTGTTCAAGCAAGCGGATCTATTTTTCAGTCCGAATGCCACTACATTATATCAATAGGTACCTAATCCGTAGACAGAGAATGCAACTTTCTTCTCAACGGGCATCTAATATAAATCGTGGCTCCTTCCCTTTACACCTCCGCAAAAAAAAATGGTAAACTCCACGGGGATTCTGTCTTAGAAACCACCCCTCTCTTTTCCATATCCAAAACAATATTTTGAATAATGTTCCATTCGTTAGGCGAAAAATTGCAAGGCTTACGTTTTACCGGAGGGTGATCCCCCGTATCTATGTGGTGAACATATCCCTCATACTTCTCAGTCGTCTCACGAGTACTTCCCCTTTTGAGATTTACTACCCTTAATAACTCCTCTCTATTACTTTCTTTCTCATCACTCGTTACAGCTAATACCTTAACCTGATTATCCCTATCACCTTCACAACAATTATCCATATTAATTGTCACCTCTCCACCTTTAAATGAAATATTAAACTCATAATCATGAAGGGCGGATAAACCAATTAACCCGTCACTAGAACATTTGATGACATAGATAGAGCCGTACACCTGTATAATACCAAAAGTAATTTAATCAAAAATTATTAACAAAATCACTACAGTTTCGCTAGCGAGAGCTGGCTTTTTCAAGTGGAACATACAATTACAGAACAGTCAATTTAACGATATTACAACAGGAAGTCACGCCTTCTGGGAATCATGTTGAGGTGCATGATGGACAGGTTTAAGATGACCTCGCTGCCACCTTGTGGGTATAACGAACATAATAGGAAGCCCCGTACCGTTGTGTCGTCAGAGTATACTCCTTGGCACTGGTTAATTATACCGTCACTAGAACATCCCGGTATAATTATGGCCTCAAATTCAAAGTCGACATCAGTGGTTTCTCCTGGTCTTTCACCATTCAAAATCATAGAACTCTTAATCCTATAAACTTTATCTGTATATTGTTTACCTCCGTCGGCTAAAACTACTTCAGTATTCCGGTAATAGAATTCAGTACCTTGCTCTAATAGATACTCTTCCTGTACTTCACTTAAACAACAAAAATCTGCCCCAGTATCTCTCCCTTACATTTCTCTTCGTCCTCTCCTCTAATACCATCGAAATTAAACACCTGTTGCCTCCGGGCCCCTTCGTATCTTACTTTCTCCTCCCATCCTACTTTTACTATCTCTTGTTCTATCCCATTATCCCACCATTGATTAATAACAAATGGAAATGCGATCGAGTCACCCTCCTTTTCATCCTTCTTTTCCCAATCTACGGTCGCCATATTAATTTTGGCCGGTTGCGGGTCACTGAACCCCAAATTGGACTCCACTCTCCTCGTATACTTTAGCAAATCATCAACACTCTTACACTTATCCAGAAATACATAATTTCTATAATGGGATAACATTCTATTAAAAGCTAAACGCACCGTTTTCCGTTCGTCAAGGTCAAACCTCAATACGTCGGCTTCCTGTCTTATACGGCAGACAAATATTTCCATCATTTCATCTTTCCTTTGCTTTAACCTTTTCAACTGTTCATATTCATCTCCTATGAGATGCTCAGGCAAAAATGCTTTTAAACAATCTCCTTCTAAATCCTGCCAATTATTCCATCCCATTAACTTCTCATAGAACCACGGAGCAACTCTTAAATGAACTAATCTAACTAAATTTTCCTTTAACTCTGGAAATTCAAAATCGTATAATTCAGTAACCCGTCTCACCCAAAACAGAAACTCTCTAACAGAGCCATCCGGCATCCGTTAAACTTTACTCCCTCAAATAAAGTAAGCCTGTCATTACCAGACATCACTTTATTATACCTAGGCAAACTTAAACTATTTCTCATTTCTCCTTGCTCAAAATTACTACATTTCCTTTCTTTTAATTCATCCCATTCCATCTCGCCTAACTGTTCTTTTCCTCCGGAATTCTTTATTTTCTCTATCAATAATTTTACTTTTTCCCTTTTATCTAGAAGGGAGTATTTTCCATCCTCTTTCATCAATTCCATTAACATGTTTAATTCAGACCACATAACCTCTTCAATTTTCTTATTCTTAGATAAAAGATCGTTCAACAGTTTCAAACACGACTCGCGTCTTTCCGCCATTTTGAATCTAACAAAAGAATAACAGAATCGCAGCGGATGCGTAAACAAACAACAAGATTAAACAAAGGCACTACTGTGCAATATCTACCGAAACCACGAACTCTGCTCACCACCTTTGTAGCGCGCGATTTTATATAATATTTCCTAAGTGAACTAAAAACAAATAAATAAAATATAAACTGAAATAATAGTACGCAATGCTACCACTTGTAACGTTTAAAATTTAGTCGTTACGTAAAAACAAAACGAAAATAAATTACTAAACTGGGAAAATACAAATTTAACTATGAGACTAAATATCAGTTGCTCCGGGTGTAATGACGTCATCTCGCCGGGCCCATGAGTAAAGACAACTCAAACACCCGTTACAACAGTCTATTCATATTTCTTTTTACGAACATAAGTTAAATTGGACTATTAAATATTAGTTTAACCATTTAATAATTAACCAAATGTGTTTTACATAAATGATTTCCCTTTAATTCTTTTTCCTTTAGATATTTTTATAGAAAAGAGAACGAACTACATGGTTTATATTTAAATCAATAAAACACTTTATTAGAACACACACTTTATAATAATGTATAAAATGCAACAAATACCAAAATGCTAAACTTAGAATTCCCCGCAAATTTTCTATTAACCCTTCCCCTCAGTTTCCAATAGAATTTAGATTACACTTCCCCTAGTCCCCCTTTGGTGCACCAAATACCTAAAGTAACTTAATTTAAAATGCGAATCAAAATACCTTACATTGTAATAACAACAACAATAACAATTTCTCATATAAAAATGTGGAATGTATTTTTATTTATTTGGCACAAAATCATCTCTCCTCTCAACTCCTGAACAAATTTACACTAAATTGTCTGAAACAAAACGTTAGATATTATCTTCACCTCCTCCCCCAACTGACATAATAACATTTGTGTTACAACATGCTGTATTAAATGTATCGTCTTAGTGATCTTAAACTGTCTTTCCTTTAACACAAATTACACTTTGGCGGTTACATTAACCCCGATACCAAACCTACGAATCTATCGCTCTCCGGACAAATGTCTGATACTTAAAGTTCGTTTACCTTGTACCCTCGGCGTCTTCAGAGTCTCCCAATGAATATACCTATAAAATTGGCTTTCACCTTAAGTGTGATATAACCGATATGTAATTATCTTGGGTCCATACAGAACTTGCACATCTTGAATAGTTCTTTAAAACGGTCGTTAATTTGAAATCATTAACGTTTTGACTCTATCCCCTTGTGAATGTTAGCGGGCGTCGGTCTTTGCTTATTTAGACATCCGTTTCCCCAAACAAACACATATATTTTTACTCACACAGTCCCAGTGATGAAGCCGGCCAGATACTTGATCCCATGCAGAATTCAGCTGTCGGCGAACACGGCCTCTTCTTTTCCGTACGCTCGGGGTAGGTTTCACTTTCCCACTAATCCCGATTCGCCTTAACGACACGTACACTGAATCTACGCCAAAAGCTTTCACCTGGTTCTGAGGAAATGCGTATGTTTCACCTTCTTCACTTCTGTTAATCACCAAAATCACTTCCTATCATTTAGTTTTTATATACAATGTTGCAAAACGACCTTCGACGAATTTCCAAGATGGTTCCGAGACGCTCCAGGTCTTTGGTAAACACTAAGCACACTGTCCCAAACAGTTCACTTTAACAACACTTCGACGATACCGAACGTGTACACTTGTTACACAGTTTATCTTGGTGTATAAGCATAGGGTCTATTTCACTAAGGCGTTAAATAAATTGAGTTCACTTCATAGTCTCGTCGGCACTTCCCGTCGGACGATCGGGCTAAGCAGCTTCCCACTACGGCTTGCGGGCTCCTCGTCTCCGTCCGGGGTACTTCAACGCGATGCAACAGCTTACATCATTTGCTTATGATATGTCGGCTTTGCTTCCGATGCCCAAACCAAACACATATTAATCCATCGAACTCCAACGGCAACTGTCTCTTCTCCTCTTAACTTCTCTTCAACACTAAC
>JAFIDM010030735.1:444-11444 GCA_023159025.1 Thereuonema tuberculata | reverse complement strand
CTTGGCGTAATCACATATGATACAATATACTATAGAAAGGGAGAAAAAAGGCAGTATTCCCTTTTTGGACATACTAATTAAACGAGGCAATAACGAGTATGAAACCACAGCTTATCGTAAACCAACAGATGCATCTATAAGCGTCAACTATCATCGCTCGGTCCCAACCAGCTATAAAAAAGAATTCAATGCATATGGCTCTTGATAGGGCTATCAAAGTCTGTTCTAATCCTTCACTTTTACATCAAAGAATACAAACTATTAGGAATATTTTACAAAAACGGATTTCCTAGTATGATGATAGACAAATATATTGCTAGATTCTTAAGGAAGAAACAAGCCGCAAAAATGATTCGAATACAACCCATACTTACCAATCCTAGTGTAAATAACATTTATAAACCTAATATACAGAATTACATATCCATTACTTATGACGAGGTGTTATTTAAGAGATTAAAGCCGATTTTAAGCAAATTAGACATAGGATTAGTGAGCCGACCTAGAAATACTATTGGTTCCATATTAAGACAACAAACAAAAAAATCTACATATAACAAGCTACAAAAAAGGGCACTGTATATAGGATAAAGTGTAAGGCAGGTAATAGCTGTACTAGTAAGAACAAGAGTTGCCTATACATTGGGCAGACAAAACGATGCCTTGAAACATGCTTAAAGGAGCACATTTATGGTATAAAAAAAGAAAACAAAGCATTTCACACCGTATGCCATTGTCAGAGCCATAACCATGAACTGGACACTGACAATCCTATTATATTCGGTATTAGAGAGAACAATTACCTGAGAATATTCTATGAATTTGATATGATTATTTTGCTTCAAAGTTACAATCAGGATCTCTCTACAACCAATATCATGGAGTATGGTATTTAATTGCCCACGCCATTTTTTTGCCCACATAAGATAACTAAATATAATTATTTAATTAATTATAACTAAATACGATTATTTACAACTTGTTATTAAAGTTCCTGATCATAGAGATCACATATTACAGTATATAAAATGTTAAATTATAAAAAAAATTTCGACGCTCATTTTATTAGCAGACGATCCTTTCCGGTTTCTAAATTAGCATATTGAACACCCGAGGGAGTTTCTCACTTTCGTTTCTTTCCTTCCATTGTCATTTCCACTAACGAATACTGACCAGGAGAATGTTTTGAAATAGGGGACAAGCTTGAAAATGAATCTTAAGACATATTGAAGATTCGAAACGTTGCCGTATTTTAATTTTTTATAATTTTTTAAAATTTTTATCCCTTAAGTACTTTTATTAGTGGATTATATGTAAATCTTTTAACAACACGTTAAATATTTCCTCTTTTATAATGTAGGCCTATGAGGCAAGAACCTCTGTTGTCAGCGTTTTATCTAAATACTATGTTATTAGGAAGGACATTGGAAGGTTTTTAAATATCCATAAGCAGATTGAAGCGGTGAAAGCCACTATTATTTTTAATAATATTTGTAAGAAACATGAGCTTACATCTACCGGATGCGTAATATGCTTGCACACCCATGACTAAAAAAGTTTTAAATTAAGGGACAAAATTCAAAAGCTCTTGATTGCAGAAAGAATAAAGAAAGCTCATATAAAAAAGACAGTTCTTATTGCACAAATAAAACGACTGTCCAATGTCCTTAGAGACAGATTAGATCCCACTGACTATTTATTTTAATTAAAGGGGCAAAAAAAGCAATGTATACAAAAAAAGCCATCTCCGAAAGACACTGTAAAAAATTTGGGTTTACTTATGTATCAGTATAATATAATCCGGTGTATCAGTATAATAAGGATAATACGAGTAACAGTAAAGTTATTAATGACAGCCATATAGTCCTAACCAATATGCAAACTGATATTCTAAAGAAAGGATTGCAATTTAATATCTGTAACGAGAACATTGGATTTACGGATACATTAACAAATCTAGAATCACAAATAAGATTTATTCACAACAAACACGAACACACTAAAATAAGAAAAAGAATAGAACGTATCATGAATCGATTCAAATCAATGAAAAAAATCAAAATCTACTCTTAACACTCCGTCGGGCGCAATATGGTTTGGAACACTGTCGGGCGCATTGAGCCTTGGTGGCACTGCTTGATTTACTATTCTTTTAAACATATATAAACTTTTCTTCTTAGCAAAAACAATTATTAACTCTCAATATTAAACACCAACATTTTATAAAACGGCTGTTGCCGTTATCGATAGAATTTGGAATAGTTAATGGAAATTAGAAATTGAAAAAACTCCGTCGGGCGCAACTGATCTGCTAGGCACATTTCGTTTGCCCCGGCCCCTCTAAACGTCGTCCCAACTTCTCCATCCTAGTGGCTTCCTCTTTTCTTGTACCACTAACAATGGTAAGATCAGTTAGCGATTTTTTTTTATTTATTTACAGTTGAAAACGTAATTGGGCGCAATGAGCCTATGAGATCGTTTCATCTGTCAACCGGAAATGAAGAACGAAAATCACTAATAGCCGTTTTACATTTACCATTTCACAGGCCCAAATGCAGGCCATAATGCAGGCCATGTCAGGGAAGATGGCCAGTGATTTAGTGTACTGTTTTACACTTACCATATCGCCTTCCATCACACGGAAAATTTACTCTTCTCAATTGTCATCATGCTTACGGTGTATTTACGAAAAAAAATTGCATTGATTAATATAAAAATCATGTATTCAATGTATTGAATAGATGAAAGAATGTTTTTAATTAATTAAAATAGGAAATATTCATTTAAATATTCATTTTTCATTGTTTTGTATTTCTTTGTTTTCAGTTTCGATAGTTCTCGTTACATCTCGACCATCCCACGATATGTTTTCGAGATTTCAATCGCTCGTCGATTCAAATTTTCAGGCCGAATATCTGTAAGGATTTTCATTAATAATGTAACATTTTCTGAAAGCATCCACGAAAACATAAGGAAAACATGACCTCGATACGTGCATATCGTTTTTGTAATCGGTAATTTCGAATAAATAGATACAAATCGATTGGACTTCAAGTTCAACAATTCGTCACCAATAGCGCTGGTGTCGATGTCGAGCCATCTCTTCGAAAATAGGACAGGCTCCAACTGCCGCAATGTTCTCGCCATGACTGATGGCGAGGTCATGGCGACTATTATGGCGAGCATATGGCGTGTGAAATGGTAAGTGTAAAACGGCTATAACTGACCTTGCCATTGTTATTAGCACTGGAAAAGCGGAAGCTACTAGGATGAATACCTCGCGAAAAAATTTAGCGGGGGAGAGGCAAACAAAAGAGTTTGAGGTGTGCCTAGCAGATCGGCTGCGCCCGACGGAGTGTTAATAGTATACCAAACTCATTTATTTCATCTCTTCTACAAAATAACGCAATATTTCGGAAAGCTTCATCAGCTCCTCGTTCCTCAAGCATTTTACAAAATAAAATAAAAATAATAATAAAAAAATTAACAATAAAACGTGCTCCGTGCGGCACTTAATGCAAAAGCATTATTTCAAAATAAATAAATAAAAAAGAAACGTTCCAATTATCCAAAAAATTAAATATAATTTAATACATAATACAATATAATCTTAATATAATACAATATGATGCTCTAATGGATTCAAAGAAGAAATTCGAAACAATAATGATCACTGAAGCTGATAAAGGGGGGGGGGGCTGTTGTTTTACTAAATAAAAATGACTACACTCGCATGTGCGAATAGTTTATTCAAGACACAGAAGATTTTTGTGCAATTGGGCAGACGGAGGTACAAGTTATAAAAGAAATAAATAAGAAAATCAACAAAGCTTGTGACCATGGCATAATTTGTAAAGAGCATGGAAAAAGTATATTATCTCACAATTCTTCTCTACCTATGCTAATAAGATTATCTAAAGTACATAAAGATAAACCCAATTCCTTATATAAAATCAGACCGATAATAAATTGCAAAAACAAGGCTATTATGTATATTTCTAAGGTGATTGAAAAAAAGATTAGTATCATTGATTATGAATCTAAATATGGTATCGCCAACCGGCAACCATTAATGGATTTTATCCGAACACACAGTCCCATTCCTAATACATGCATGATACAAAATATTCAGTTTCTTAACTAGAATTGAATTATTCTTAAAGTCTTCACTCCTTCTTAAGACTTGTGTTTATGCTTTTTTTTTCTTTCTGTTATCTGCGGAAGATCATATTAAAGATCTTCACAAATACTCTTACGATAAAATCGAAGACTTCCATCAGTGAAACTATGGAAAATCCGATCCATATTCCAATATTGCCTCCAATGGCGCCAACAATGTCACTGAACTAAAAGAAAAAGAAACAGACATCAATATCCTAAAAAGTCATAGGTAAAGAGTAAAGAGAGTTAATATTAAGATTTTATTAATCAAAATATTCAAAAGAAACAAACCGAATATCTTGGGTGTTCTGTAAAGACATTATAAACAGTGGATCTCATGAGAACATACAGAGCCATCACTGTCGTTTTTCCCTAGAAAATTAAAAAATATTTTTAACGAAATCTTATATCACATATTAAAATCCTCGTTAATTATTTTTATTAGCAAAATGCACATGACATATACGTAAAAATATAAAGTATTATTATTTTGTAATTTGCTTTTCTAAAATACTATTATTATAAACCTGTTTATTAACATTTTTAAAAAAATTAAAAATTATTCATTAACAGAAAATGCATAATATATGGCATACAATGTAACTACCTTAATTTTAATTAGTTTCAATTAATGAAAGCTTATGTATCTTTTCATTGTATAGTATATTAATATTTTTACTGTATTTGAAATTAGGTTTGATGTTTTTAATATCAAATGATTAAACAATCGTTTTCAACGTGGTACTCTACATTTATCTATTTAACAATACTTTCAATTTAACTACAAAGTGGTAATTTAATAATGAGGGTGGTTCAATAAGTAATGCAACACATTTTTTTTCTCAAAGTAGAATTGTTTTATTACAGTTTTAAATACATCACCTTGTTCATTAATTCGGTAGCTTCAGAAAACAATTTTTCAACATTATCTCCGTGCAAGTCTATGGCCTTTCGTGACCCATATGTCAGCTTGTATGCCTTGACTGATCACTCTACTGGTCTGTGCCTCAACCAACTTCTTACTGCATCAAGAACTACCTGATCGTTGCCATATCGTTTACCCCGGATTGCATACTTTTTGAGGTCCATTTGAGTAGAAGTCCGAAGTTGCGACATCAGGGCTGTAGGTTGAATGAGGGAGAACATGATTCTTCGTTGCTCTTTATGGTCTTGAGTTACGCTGCGAGGAACCCAGCGGGCACACACCTTCGAATACCCTAACTGATGGACAATTGCGTTGACACTCTGATAGTGATGCCAAGTTCAGCAGCGAGTTGCCTGATTGTGATTCACCGATCATCACGGATAAGTGCATCATTGCACGTTGCAACATTGCTGGAATCACAGCTGTATGCGGCTGACCAGAGCGCGGGGAATGAGACAGCTTCCCTTTTTCTTCTTCCGACGATGACAGACGATTCGCCCAACGACTCTCAGTGCTTTTATCAACTGCCTGGTCTCCGTAGACATTCTGTAAGCTCTTGTGAATATTTGTCATGGTCTCCTTTTTCCGCCAACACAAATTCAATAACGCTTGGTTTGGAATGCATCTCATTCACAGATGCCATCTTGAAAGCTACCTAAAGTGCTGCTACATAGCGGAGAATGAAGAAACAATTTGAGAAAGTGCGGAATGTTTGAAGATACTGTATAGAAAATTTCACGTTTTTTCATCAAATATTAGCCGTAAAAAATTTGTTGGATTATTTATTGAACAACCCTCGTATGTAGTCCAATTTAACTAAATAATGATTGACTGTCTAGCCAAAATGGCTATGTTTTTTAGTTACTAGTAGATTGTTGTTTTTTTTCATTGTGTTATATTAACAAAAGCATGATCAAAACATTTCCATACCTCTATCCAAACGTGATAAGTTTGCTTCATTTCTGAAGCGAATGAAAAGATTGACTTATGATTTCGCATTTCTGATTTTACAAGTAATATAAGTATTCTGCGAAGTAAGTAAAAAAAAACTCCAATTTTGAAGAATCTCATTTACAATAAATAATAGTGTTCAAAGAATCTTAACAACGGAATTGGATAGTTGAAATAAAATACTTGAACTTTTAATTAAATATCACTTACCTCTTTGATATCCCAATCTTGTTCGTTTAAATAAAGGCTGGATTTATCGGGGAACCATTCATATACGAGAGAGCTGAAAATTAAAAAAAAAAATCATTTTCATTATAAATTCTGAATTAAATTTTGTCGGGGAATATCATTTAAATCTTGAAATATACCTCTTCTGCATGTAGTTTTGTAGAATGTAACTTCTTACTTTAAATCACTACAATTAATATATAATATCTTATAAAAAATCACTTTGAACACAGTTTATTAAATAATATTACAAATTTCCAGCTTTTGAAGATTAGAAAATTTTCAATTTAGTTCGTAGGGATGCGTCAGATAGTTCAGTTGCTTGAATTTACGTAAGTAACTGTAATAGGTCCGGGAACATCCAAGGAAAAGGATGAGGGATTTCCAGAACTTTCAGTTTTGTCCCAGAATTAGCAGCTATTGCATCAAGGATAAAACGCAGTGCTTTGGAAGCATATCCCATTTAGCGTGGAATGAAATTAAATCATTTTGTTCTTTAAGAAAGCTGTAAGACTGAATTATTTGTTTCATGCTTTCATAGGACTACTGATAGTCCGCTGCCAAACAAAATTTTCGCAAGATTTCATCTTTAAAATCTATGAGACTTTTTATGTAAGTCTTTACAATTTCTAAGTTTTCATTATTTTCATCTGTTCCTTTGTAGAACTTAATAGTTAATTCTGAATCCAGATAGAGCGATATCTTATAAGAGGTAGACTCTTCGTTAACTTACAGATTTTTTTCAAAGGCTTCTCATAATCTGGTTCGGAATAGAACAAACAATTTACAGAATTCTCTATAAAATTCTCTACGAAAAGGAAGCAGAATTCTCAACGAAATACTGTGTAAATATACGATCAAAGTATTAGCCACCAACTGTCCATTTCTAACTTTGCTAATGCTGTCCATTAATTTATTTGTGAACTTATACTATAGGCGTCCTTTAGGACCTAGAGTAACCAAATTCTGCATGGTCCAGCGCAGGGGTACCCAGGAATTTGGAATGGTAGTGATTTTGATGGTCTTAGCGTTGAAACCAAAAAATAAAAAGTTGTGCCATTTTCTACATGAGGGAGTTTTACAAAGAAACGGCGGCTTCCCACCAAAAAGGAGATCTAAAATAATGCATCTCTTCCATTTTCAGGTAAAATGATGGGTTTGGGAAATTACAACTTCTACTAACCTCCTCCCTTCCGTAACCAATGTCTGCCATGCTTAGGGCCAAGGATGCTTAAGAGGCATTCATCAGGACCTAGAGTGAACGGAAAAGATCCTCTCTAATAGGCATCTCAAATTTTCACGTTTACAATTTTGCATTAGACATTGCTGGGCTCAGGGAGAAAGTCGAGACAGGATCAGTTGGAAGCTAAAACTAAGTCATCTAATGGTCGTCGAGTTGTTGAACAATGCTATTGAGGATGATAATTATTTACTGAATCATTGATTTCTATCCATCATTTTATTTTTGATTAGAAAAATAAATCTTCCTTCAGTAATTCAGCTTGAATTTCAAAATAAAATAAAAAACAATTGGTTTTGTTTCCTATTGAACTGAGACAATGAGAATCTTTTCCAGAGAAAGTGTGATACCCTTGTTATTTCCTGTCTACCTTCAATACATTCTGTTCTTCACAATTCAGCAGAGTTTATAATGTTTAAGGATAATATTTTGCCTGCATTACACAAACTTAAAACATTTATAAAAAGAGATTAAGAATTATATATCAATATAATTAGCCGTTCCGGCATGGACGAGCGGTCTGGGCGGAGATCTGCCGTGCGGACGTTGTGTCGGAACTTGGGTTCGAATCCCAGACGTGGCTTGGTTGTTTCAATTTCCTTTCCTGTGTTTGTCATCCTCTTCTTCACTTTCTCTTCGGTCTGAAGCTATTCCATAATGTCTTCATGAGGAAGGCCACGGGAACCCACCTCAGTTTCTTTCCCCAGGTGGTTCTGGGAGTTTCAAGTGAAATCCAGAGAATGTGGACCTGTCTCCGGACAGAATACTATGGATGGATGGATGGATATTTTTATTAGCACAGCTGAGTTGTTAATATCAGGACGTTGGAGCAATTGTTTCATTCTTTTTAGAACTCGGTAACAGAAAATATCCAGTTGAACAGTTCAAAAGGGTTTTGTGGGTCACCCTGGCAATGATGTCACCACCAAAAAAAATTAAATAAGAAAAATAAAAGATATAGTTTTATAGTACTATTACTTGGAGATCCATAATCCTTCTGTTCATCCACTGGATATCTGTGGCTGATGAATGCTAAGAAGTATTATGAGGGGTCTTCAATAAGTTCGTGCAAAATAATAGAAAGAATACATTTACTCAAAAAAATTTATTCACAGCTTCTCAACATAATACCCATCGACATCTATACAACGTTGCATCCGTTTGAACCAACTACAGAAGCACCCAGCCCAGTCCGCAGCAGACACCTCATCTATTTCATGTAGGTATGCCTCCAAGGCCTCTTTTGTCGTTCGAAATGTCGTCCCCATAACTTGATTTCACCTTTGGGAAGAGAAAGAAGACGGGAGAATAGGGTGGGTGTCCCAGATCCTTGAGTTTGTTTTCCGCTAGAAACTGCTTAGTTAACCTCACAGTGTGTGCAGGACAATTGTCATGATGCAGTAGCAGGCCTCTGCATCCGGTCTCGGACGAACCTGGGCGATGGTTTCCAGCACACAGGGTAGGCAAACATCCGTGTACCACTTTACCGTGACAGATTTCTGTGTTTCCCGTGGTACTGTGCACACCTGACCGCTTCGACGGATGAACATTGCAACCATCATTTTGTTCACACTTCGTTTGCACTTAAACTTCAATGGCGGAGGTGCCCCTTTTTGCTGCCATACGGACCACTGTTGTTTTCGTGAGTGGATCGTAGTGATAGACCCAAGTCTCATCAGCTGTTAGTATCTCAATCATCGCATTCGCAGCATCTTTGTTAAAATGCCGCAACATTTTCCGTGACCACTCCATACGATTGGATCAGCAGTCAATTGATGGGGTATCCAACGACTGGATACGCGGCTGAATCCCAAATGCTGATGGAGGATAGCCGAAATATTTCCCGATGAAATGTTCAACACATGGCACAAATGGGCATTGCTGACTTGGAGGTCTGACGCAACATTTTTCTGCACTGCGGTGATCGATTCCGATGTTACAGCACTCACAGGGCGACCTTTTATATGCGCCTTTAAAGGCTTGCACTCCGCACCGGAAATGACCATACCACTTATAAATTGTATAGATGGAAGGTGCATCATTCCCAAACACATCCTCCAAAGATGAGCGACATTCGGCAACTGAAAGATCCTTTTTGAAGTCATAGAAAATCATAGCATGAAAGGCTCCCCAGACATCTCCATTGCGGAACAACTTTACCTGGCTTTCGTGTAACATTGGAACGGCGCGTGCTTAATTGCATTAGCAGCCGCTTGCGCGAGGTGTTTTATTCTAGTAATTAGACTTTGGCGCTTCTGATAGGCTAAACATTTTTTGATTTTTCACATTAAGTTATATACTTTGCACGGATTTATTGAACATCCCTCGTAAACAGCTAATAGCTCAATAGGTCAGAATAGAAAAAAAAAGCATTTTTATTCTTTTAAATATTTGGCATTAAAGTCCTTTATTGATAGTAAAAATAAACTTATTTAATAAAAAATAGTTGTCATTTTTAATTACTGCGAAATCGAATTTTTAATTTTCAAAAATTAATTCTTTTATGCAAGTTCTTTTGAGTTTTGAAGATTCTCTTCCATTTTTTTTAATAGATATTTCATGAAGTGATCACTCAAGTGTCGGCCAAAAATTTTGTCTTTTAGCCCACTGATGAAATCAAACATTACGACAGTATTTTTAGAGTATTGGAATGTTACTTTTTTGAAAAAACTGGTGTAGAGGAATCCGCTTTATAAATATAGACCTATAAAAGTTCACGATTTAAGATATACTTAGAAATTAACATCAATTATCAATCAAATCTAAGAGAAGAAAAAGGTTTAGATTGTCTGCAGAAAGATGTTTCAGAGTAAACCAATTTAGTCCAAGTAAAGTTAATACTTTACTTCTACAACTTTGCTGTGTAATTTAGTTAATTAAAATGTCGGTTTGGAGTGAACGAATGCAAAAACGGTTTTTGAGTGTCGAGTGTAATTTTTATTTTTCAAAATAGGCTCCATTAGCACCTATACAATCTTGCAAACGAAGTCTTAAGCTACAAATTCCTTGCTTGCAGGGATCCGCGGTTAGGAGTTTCCAGAATCCTTCGAAGTTCTCTTTAAGATCACAATTTATGTGGTATCTCCTGCCCGTCAGAAGTTGTCTTAATAGGTGAAAATCTGTTGGCGAAAAGTCCGGTGAATAAGGCGGATGAGACAAAACCTCATATCCAATTCAATGAAATTTCCTGTGGGTGAGTTCTGCCATATGCAGTCTTGTATTATCACGGAGCAAAATGGGACCTTTTCCATTGACCAGTGCAAGCTGTATCTTTCCTAGCTTCTAATTCATTTCAGTCAATTCTGAAACGTATATCATGCTTTAATGGTTTGTCCCCGGAGAAGAAAGTTCCAGTGTATAAATACAGCCGTGGACTATCAAACATTCAAAAGAATTTTTCGTGGGTGAGGAGGGTGTTTAGGAGTTGCTGCAGATGGCTCTTTCTTATCCAGCCAAGATGATGAGCGCTTCTTATGGTCGTACATTATCCACTTT